>WOVY01015607.1:0-132090 GCA_013436015.1 Rhipicephalus annulatus | reverse complement strand
TAGCGTCACCTGTGGCGGACGGTGCAACAACGCAACACTTGCATAGCCTCCGAAACAGTGAGCACAGTTTGCAGGTCTCGAATAACTCCGACTGACGCGCCTCTATGGGCCGCAGATGAAACAACGCAACACTTTGCATAGCCTCCGAAACGGTGATGCACAGTTGCAGGTCTCGAATACCTCCCGACTGACGCGCCCCTATGGGCCGCAGATGAAAAACACCTAGGATGTACCGCCCGTCGCAGTGATGATAGTGTCGGTCGCGAGCGCTTCTGCGTGGAGCTTTTTTAAACTGATGGCAGGCCAACTCTGGTGGGCGCGAGCCATTCCTCAGGCATCTTTCTAGAGGAGGCGTTGTTTACAGGTACTAGAAGGGGGCAGTGGGCTCACTCTTCGGCGGAGGGTATGAAGAGGCATCGAGTTTCCCACAATACTAACTATGTGTGCAGAGGGTGGCTCCAGAAATGTCGCACGTTTGTGGTTCTCTGGTCGCGCGGCGGCGCTGGCATCGCCATCATTGGAAGAATTTTGGGAGGGACGTTGCAGCTGAGCCGGTTGTGAGCCAGTCAAGTCCTGTAGAGCAACAGAGTTTGAGCCACGTGTGTGGCTGTGGACTTGTTGCGCCGAGTTTTTCGCCATCAGCTTTGAGCGTTACGCGCCAAGCAAGATGACAGTATGCTTTACAGTGCATACTGTAACCATGCCGCGACAACGGCAAAACCACTGTTAGGCGCTTGGTTGTCTGACAGGCACGTGTTCATGAAGAGTAAGCAGGACCTGTCATTGTTTGGCGTCCTGAAGGATGAAAACAGGCCGAAGGAATGTGAGAAGAACCAGCACAGAGCGGACAAGCTTCTGGAAGACACCAACGCAGTTTTGCGAACTTCACTTGCAACCGCGTCTGTGCATATTATCGATGAAAAAAAGTGCGCATACCTCACCCATTATCCATGCCGAGGCTGTTTTCAACTTGTTCGGCTGACCAACTTTTGTGACCGAGGAGGCCTCCTTCATTCATCAAGTCAGCTTTACAGCTTCGTGAAAAAGCTCGAGGATTTTTCACAGAATTTTTTGCCAGAGTAAGCTGCACTCTGACAGCATTATGGACATACTCGCGCAGACTCTCGATTGAAGTTGGTTGGAGTGTGCACGCAGTTACCCTCGAAGCGAAAGTAATTACATTTTACGTTGTCACACGTCTTCATTCAATTTGAAAGGACTGAACCTGACAATTAGGCAGGGAAGCGGCAGAGGGCCAAACAGCTGAAGATGAGCCATCACACATGAAGTGAATATGGTGCGTAAAATCAGTGGCTAGATGGTGTACTTCAGTTCATGCAAATAAGAGCTTCTTGTCAGGAGCAAAGCTTCGTGTGTATCTTTATTTAGTTTTTCACTATGTCGCTCTACATATGTCTAACATACGTGTATCTGCATAATTATGATTATTAATAACCCCCAGATAACTGTTGTACCATGGTCTACAACTGAAACAGAACAAAAATTTTTAAGCACTACAATTTCACTTTATAATAAAGGCGCGACCCAGACAGCACGCTGCATGTTAAAGCTTTTCTAGGTAGTGAACGTGCACTGTTTTCTAATTATGTCGTGAAAGGGCGGGCATAATCTTGTTGCGAATTCTTTTTAGGTTCGGTCTACACAGCATGAATCCTACGTTCGGTCATTGTATCAAAACATATAATTTGTGGGATACATCATCCTTTGCGACGAGGTGTTATATTCGAGGAAACACGATGTGCCTGAACAATATAGTGCTTATCAAATACTCTGCTAACTCAAAACACACCCTCCGAAACCACGCACACACAAAAAAGGTGTTAGCTGCGTCGCATCAGTATGGTAGAATGGACAGACTGCACTGGCTGCCATCGGACTAATTTTCGGGAAGCTGTACTGCGAAAGAAAAGGGAAACACTGTTGAAGCGAGAGCACCAAAATCTCTTAGTATAATCAGAGGGCAGTCAAAGCATGCAAGTTTATTACAAATGTCGAATAAATGCCGTTCCAACTTTTACGAGCGGCCATCAGCGAGCAGCTTCTGCAGGTGAAGCTTCCATGAAGATGCCTGTGGCGCCATCTCTCTTATGTGAACGCCAAAAGCGCCAGAGTAGCTGTGGAGTAGGCCCACTGCGCTCTTCTAGTAGACTGTACATATTATAACGCTGCAGAGAACTGAACATCAGGTTGCCTGACCACCGTTCTCCAAAAGCCATAGCTTTGTACGGATCCAAGCCAAGTTGGGCGAAAATAGCGTTTGCGCTATTTTCACCGGGTCGTAGCAATCACTGGCTCACTGCCTTCCCGTGTTCGCTGAAGAGCCGTGCGTAACACGGTGTGTTGCAGCTCCCATAGACACTAGCGCCAGAGTTCCCTCTAGTGTATACTAAAAAACTCTATGCGCTGCCTACGTAGGAATGAGGGTCTTTGTATTTGGCCTTTAAGATAAGCAATTTTAACGTTTGTTACTAATTTCAAAGGCTTTGCTTGTATTAAAGAAGTTGCTTGTTAAATGATGGTGTCACTAACGTAGGGTTAATTTAAATTACGATTACGCCTTTTTAAGCTTTTCACTTTATTTTTGTTGCATATATACTCCAAAACGTAAAACTTATTTGAAAACGCTCCTACATAAAATGGTGCCACCACCATAGTTCCGACGACGGCCGCTTTTCAAGTGACCGCCGATAATCCAGCAGGCAAGGGAAATCTAGGAGGGCATGGCTGAACAAGCTTTCTTAGCTAATGGCAAAATCATACATTTAATACACAGTGCATTTTATAATAACTAACTTACAAAAAACATAACTGTTTTTATAACACGGAATACGCTGTGAGAGCACTCTTAAAAGTGTGAAGGTCTTCATGTAACCCACGTGTAATATTTTTTTTTAACTGCCATAGCGACTCACCATTGGCTTGCTGCAATCTGAACGCAGTCGAGACAAGCTTCAGTCAACGCTATTCGCTGGTGGGCTGCGCAACGTGCAGGTGCTTTGTGGCGCGGCGTGCTTAAATATCGTCTTTGGATTTATCTTTCTGCTGAAGTTGTAAAGGTTGGTACTCTACCCCTTTCACCTTTGAAATTTTCACCCGAAAAAAAAAACGAATCCAGCATAAGGCTCGCAGTCTCGCGTTGTGGCTGTAATTGTTCGTGTTTCAACCCGGCGCATGTCTACAAAGGGCCCTCCTACTTTTATCTTTCCTTTATTTGATCATGATAAGCTTATGGGCTCGCTCTTTGATCCGAGTGATCATGAGTGAAAAAAAACACTCGTGTGGTAAACAAACAAAGAACCAATTTGGTTGTCGTATCGCAGGCCACTTTTCCACTTGCGAGGGTTAGGCGTGACCTTCTCTCCAAGAAAATATAGAATGTGGTTTCAATCAGAGAATAATTACTATACGCAGCTATAGATTAATCAGTGAAGCATTGCATCAGTCAGTCGTAAAATTGTTTGACCACCATGTTTATTTGTAGATGTTATTTGCGGTCGTCGACTTCTTTGACGCGAAGGAAGCAGAAGTTGTACCAGCGTCGTGGTTGGACGATGGTACATGCTGCTGGCCTTGCGTCAAACCTGATAGAAATGTCCAGCTGGCAAAATCTTTGACCAAGCCTTCGGCAGCGCGGGCGATATGTCCGGCCTAAATTAAAGCAAAGGGTGAGAGCGGGCTAGTTGGTATTCTTGTCTTAAAGAGCTGAAGCGCTAAAAGGTAGCAATGGTCTAAGAAAACTAGAGGACAAGTACTAACTTCTAACTAAAATTTCATTGCAAAGCCGCAAGAATATATACCGGTCACATGTCATCACAATGAAATCAATCAATGCTCAAAGATAAAGAAAACACTAAGCAGCAGTCAATTTACAAAGAAAAATCTTGTGCCGGTGAGTTCAAGTAATCTAGTTCTTTTTTTGTTGGTGCGATGGACCATGGCTTGCTGATGCAGCTTCGATTTGCTATCGCCGCTGCCTCAATGATGAACCTTGCACTCTCGTTCGAGTGAGTAGCCAACACAGTTGCTTTATCATTCACCGGCTTGCACTTGCAGTCTGCGCAGTGAGTTGCCAGGAAACCATCAGATCCCTTTTTTACTTGATGATTATGTTCAGGTAATCGCACATTTAGGCATCTGCCTGACTGTCCGACGTAACTTAGACCCTAGATTGCAGGGTACTTCATATACTGCCTTCTTCACACATTGAACAAACTTATCCTGGTGCTTAATTTTACACTCATTAAGAGGCCTTCTTGCAGGATTAGTTCTTGCACATAACGACGGCAACCTATTCGGAACAGAAAATACCACTGAGATCCCCATCTTTGACTAATATTTTTTAAATTGTATGATATCTCATGCAAGTATGGGATCACAGCCACCTTCTTACTCATGGATGCCTGAGAAACTGTGCACATGACACTGACTTTCGAGTCTTTTCGCAGTTTTCGTGATACGAATACCAGCAAGTGGCTAGGATACCCAGCTGCCCTTAAATGGGCCATCTGCCTTCTGAAACTTTCTTGAATTGAATGTTGGCATGACTTCTTGAGTGCATTGTGCAAACAAGCACGAACAAGGTCGTGCTTGACCAGCTTACTATATAACGAGGTAAAAAGCAAAAAAGGTTTTTTTTAGAACGAGGTTTGTAGCTCCAACATATATGGCTACTTAAAACGAAAACCTCAGGTCCAAGAACCCCAGGGATTCATTTTCGGGTATCTCGTGCGTCAGAGTGGGTGGCGTTAGGCAATATTCGAAACAGCGTAAAAAGCCTCTTAAAGGAACTGTTTTTCAGGCAGCCTTGAGTAATAAGGTGGTTGTGATCCCATACATGCATAAAATTTCACACAACTTAAACAAAATTGGTCAGAGGGCGGGTGTCTAGGTGGTATTTTTTGTGCAGAATAAGTTGTTGCAGTTTTGTGCAAGGACTAATACTGTATGGCCTCCTAACGAGTGTAAAATTAAGCATCGGAATAAGTTGTTTAATGTGTGAAGAAGGCAGTATATGAAGTACCCTGCACCTGGGGTCTAAGTTACGTTGGACAGTCAGGCAGATGCCTAAATGTGCGATTACCTGAACATAATCATCAAGTAAAAAAGGGATCTGATAGTTTCCTGGCGACTCACTGCGCAGAATGCTAGTGCCAGCCGGTGTTTGATAAAAACAACTGTGTTGGCTACTCACTCTAACGAGAGTGCGAAACTCATCATTGAGGCGGTGTCGATAGCAAATCGAAGCTGCATCAGCAAGCCATCCATCGCACCAACTGAAGAAAATAACTAGATTACTTGAACTCACCGACACACGATCTTTCTTGTAAATTGACTGCTGCTTAGTTTTCACTTTATCTTTATCTCTGTGCATTGACTGATTTGATTGTGATGTCATGTGACAGGTATATATTTTTGCTGCTTTGCAATAAAATTTTAGTGGGAAATTAACGCTTGTCCTCGTTGTTTGCTTAGACCGTTGTTACCTTTTAACCACTTCAGCTGTTTTAGACATGAAAGTGAAAGGCTTTTTCTGTAAGTTAAATTTCGACTATATTGACGGTGTGTAAGCACATGTGTGTTTATCAGACACGTGTGTTTGTGACCACTTTTGAGCATTGATGTGTCATTTTTTTCTATTAAATCTGTCTAATATGTTTACTAATGTACACTGTTTGAGTACACATGTCTAAACGGCAGAGCGTCGCGCCCAGGGCTGCAGCTGAGCATATAGGCTACATCTAGTCATGCGCGTAGTCCCAATAACACTCATTTCTTGCATTTTTTTGTTTGTCACAGCGGCTGCGTGAAGTGTTTTGGACGTCAAAAGCGGTCAGAAGTGCTCTTCGTAATACGTAGAACAGAACAGAGAATATTCTGTAAGATATGTCTGCGACAGGCTGTGGGAACGATAACACTGCTAACGAAAAAGTTTTGCCACATAGCTTAAATTATTAGGCAACTAACCAGGCCGATTCACCGCTGTTTGTTTTTCTGTGCCAGTTTAGGCAAGCGCTTCTCACAGCCAAAAGAGTTGCATCCGCATCTCAAAAAAGGCTCTTCATTGTGGGATCCCAAGCTTGCATGTGGCCTATATCAATCTTAGTGATGTGTGTAGATGTGAACCATGCAATGCAGAGCCTGACACTCTGGCGTTCTAGACCAACATGTTGCCCTCTGTACGAGCTGCAAGCAGTGCTGTAGAAGTATCTGAAAGCTCAAGTACCATTTCAGCTGCTGTTATTCTCGGCCAGTTTTACACTCTTGCATACAGAAAGGTGAGCAGTTGCAGCAACTGGAAATGTACAAGGGTAGCTTGGGCTTGGTTATTTGTAATTATTCCTGAAAAAGCATGATGTACACGGACAAGAGAGGGACATCACTGGGTTTGTGGACTCTCTTGTCTCTGTTCTGCGCACAGTGTCTGGATTAATTACTAAGTTTACTCTATAACTTATTGTTAAGCACAAAAGTGGCCTTAGTGTTCATATTGCACATTAATAGAAAGAAAAGAAGGAGAGTGAGGTTAGCCAGTTCTCAGACCGGCTGGCTACCCTGTATTAATAGATAAAACATTATAGTGAAAGAGACTACTAATTCGTGCATAATCTTGCATTGTGAACGCGTAATGTAATCAAACAGGGCTGTATTCATGCACGCATAAATGTGTACACATAAAACGATCTGCATGCTTTTCACCCTTTAGAATATGCATTTATATAGTAAGTCTGGTAACCATTGCAACCATAGAATCTAATTTCTTCATTATTATGCTCTGCTGGTGTGATTCATTGGTTTTCTAAACAGCATGTTTAAAATGTTTAGACTAAATACCCCATATGATGGTGATACACATTATGGAACTGCTGCAATTGTACTTGTAATTCTGTTGAGATAATTTTTCAAAGTCCGCATTATACCCTGCAAACATGCTTCATACACTGCTCTTTGAGCACCAATTTTACGTAAGCTGAGTCAACAGTGGTGTGTACACGCATGCATATATTTGCAGGCTACCAGTGCTCTGACTGACTGACCAGTGCCATCACTATGACAGATCCCCCAAGACCCTTGCTGAATTGAATGCAATAAATTTGACTAAAAGCAATCATATCGAGTTAACAGTCTCATTATTTTGTAGCATATGGTGCAATTGCATGCGCGTCTGCTGTCTCAGTGGAACAGTGGTTAGAATGCTCAACTGCTGGACCCAAAGGTCACGGATTCAATGCCGGCAGCGGCAGTCGCATTTTGATGGAGGTGTTATGGTAGAGGTACGTGTACTGTGCAGTGTCGGTGCACGTTAAAGAACACCACATGGTTAAAATTTTCGGAGCCCTCCACTACGGTGTTTTCTCATTCATATTGTGGTTTTTGGACATAAAAACGCCAGATGGTACACATATGTGCGTTGCTACACCTAAAAATAAGTGTAATTTGATATATATCAATTTTATCTGTAGACCTGTTGTGAACAATCTATGGATGTTGACTCTCGTCAAAATGGACATTATCTAAATATTTTACTAATATTGCCTATATTACATCAATATTGTGTGTTGAACTGCTGTGGACAGCATATGAAGGTCCCCTTTGTTCAAAATGGACATCCTCTAGATATTGTATAAGTATTAATTGGTCTTTGAAACGGTTTTTTCACATTCCGTTTTTGATTAGAACACTACTGGAGCAAATCATTGCCACCATAATTCAATCAAAACACGCATTAGTACTGAAAAAGTACCCTCCTCCTCTGCTCCGCCTTTCATTCTCAACTTTTCCTTCGAGCGCTCGGGGCTAAGCTCCGCCTTCACGGAGTATGCGTCACGATGTGAGGTGGCAGAATGCGTGCGTGAAGTGTCGCCGGCTTCCGGTAAGTCAAAGCCAAAGCAGAGCCACCAGCAGTCAGGCGCTTGACCGTGGCTGGGCCACAGAACACCTACCAGTTGCCTGCTGAGTGATCGTCTGTTTGTGCGCTCAACGTGAGCAGCCTATGTTTTGTTTCATGGTGCTTTGGACCACTGCTCACCATGGACCCCGGACTTGAAAAGCGTTTGCGCCGAATGAGCAATGAGTATGGTCTTCGAACCATAGAGCGACACACCGTTTCGCGATTCTGCGCTTCGTGCCGAGAATGACAGCAGTGATCCTCCGCCACGTGACTCACCGGACTTCCACGACGATGTCAACGATGACGGGCAAGTGTAAATTATTTAAGTAGCCCTTTTTGTTCGATACTTGTTCGTCCTCGCATCCGCGTTTGCCGTGTCGCGCGTGCAGCTTGTACGTTGTGCTGCATAATCACGAGCGCAGAAACAATTGAGTCATTGTCTTTTATTTTGCGGTGTTTGTTCGGTGTCCACGATAACGATAACTTAGGGCGATTTTCGCGAGTGCAGGTGCGACAGCGGGCTTTGTGGAGCAGTGCCAACGGCCCTTGAACAACTCTGCTGTCATGACATACCTCAAGTTGTTCGGGAAAGTCCGGACTACTGCATAACTCGGCACGAAGACTTCCGAAGCGTGTGCCTGCACTCCACGGTGCTGCGTGCCGGAGAACGGCGTCGTGGTTGAAAGAGAAGTGCACAGGTTGTTGTGTTCATATCGCGATAGGCTACACCTGTCGTAGTTGTCAAGTTGCGGTGATAAGTGAATGATCGCCACTGCGCATGTGTAACCTGGAGCCACTTGTATATAGGGGCGTGGGCCCTACGTTACGGCTTGGTTGTGCTGTTTGGAGGCTGCCCGTTGGCATGCCTGAATAAAGGATTCGAAAAGCATGCCCTGGTTCTGAAGTTACAACATGTTTGGCGACGAGGATGGGATCCAGACAGCAGGAAAAACAGCAGCTGTTCGGGGTGCCATGCTCGGAAAGCTTCCAGAGTTCGATCCGGACGGGGACAACTGCGATGTTTTCTTCGAGCGATTTGAGTGTTTTGCAGCTGCTAACGACATCGCAGAGGATAAGAAGTTGCAAGTGCTATTGACGTCCATCGGGGAGAAGGCATACGTCACGCTGAGGAGCCTTCTTCTGCCGAAAACGCCTACCCAGGAGACGTATGACGTGGTCATCGCAACGCTGAAAAAGCACTACACCCCGAAGTGCTCCGTGGTTACGGAAAGATACCGTTTTAACCAACGCAATCAAGAACCGCACGAAAGCATCAGCGACTTCATAGTAGGACTCAAGAAACTGGCTGCAACATGTGAGTTCGGCACCTTTCTTGAGCAAGCCCTGCGAGATCGTCTCATCGCGGGATTGTGTTCCGACAGCATACGGTGCAGGCTTCTGGCGACACCTGATGCAGAATTAACCTGGGAGCGCACCTGCAGCATTGTAGCAGCCATGGAATCTGCTACTAGAGGCACTCGGGAAATGGTGGCGACCCTCGCAACAGGGACCCCCGTCGACAGCGACGTTCACTGGAACAAGGAAACGGCAGCTGGACAACGGCAAGCACCCGCTGGGGACTACGCACGGAGTTTCATGCCGAAAACCACTTCAGCTGCAGGTACACAAGAGACTAAGGGGTGTCATCGTTGCGGTGGGCGGCACTCTCCTGTAAGTTGTCCGTTCATGAACAGCCGTTGTTTTAAATGTAACAAGAAAGGCCATGTAGCCAAAATGTGTAAAACTAGGGCGCCTATTCATTGCCTGGCGAATGATGCAACGCGTGATGAGTTGTTGACACTGTGTCACACAGACCGTAGGTCGGGCACGCCTGCCATTGTGGTGCCGTTGCTGATAAACGGAAAAAAGATTTCGATGGAGCTAGATACAGGCGCAGCCGTATCGGTAATGTGTGAAACAGAATGTTTAAAGCATTTTCCCGATGCAAGTTTCAGGGAAACAGATGTTAGGCTAGTCACCTACAATGGCACGCCTGTCACGGTCAAAGGTATTATGGATGTTGATGTAAAGTACCAGAGCCAACACGTTCGCTTGCCACTAGTGATTGCTAAGGATAGCACCGGGGCTAGAATGCCAACATTATTGGGGCGGGAGTGGCTAACGAAAATAAAACTCGACTGGCTGAATGTGGTACGGGTGCAGAACGTACGTGAAGAAGCACAGATAACTGATAAGTACCGCGAGGTATTTCAACCAGGATACGGGGCCATTAAAGGGTTTCACGCTAGTATTGTGCTTAAGAAAGGCGCTACTCCTGTTTTTTGTAAAGCGAGACCAGTGCCATACGCGTTACGCGAGCAGGTAGAACAAGAGCTGCTTAATATGGAGAAGGCAGGCATTGTGTACCGCGTGAGGCACAGTGCTTGGGCCACCCCACTGGTGGTTGTACCAAAAAAGAATAATGGCATTCGACTGTGCGGGGATTACCGGGTCACCGTCAATCCTTTCGTGGTAGTTGACCATTACCCTCTACCGCTGCCTGAAGATATATTCACCACGTTGCAAGGTGGAGCTGTGTTTTCAGTTCTTGACCTGAGTAAGGCGTATCTGCAACTGGAATTAGATGAGCACGCTCAGGAACTGCTCACCATTAACACGCATATGGGCCTTTTCCGGTACAGGCGCCTACCCTATGGTGTAGCCTGTGCACCAGCCGCCTTTCAGGCGGTAATGGACCAAGTCCTGAGGGGCTTGCAAGGCACGGCTTGCTATCTTGACGATGTCATCATAGCGGGAGTTAGCTACGAGCAGTGTCGTGAAAGAGTTGAACAAGTGCTCATGCGCCTAAGCGAATACGGTATCAAGGTCAACGCGGAAAAGTGCAGCTTGTTTAAAAAAAGAGTAACCTACTTGGGGCACGAAGTTGATGGCAATGGGTTGCACCCTACCAGTGACAAGTAAGGGCGATAAAGAATGCACCCAAGCCAGACAATGTCACGCAACTAAAGGCATTTTTGGGACTGGTCAATTTTTACGCAAAATTTTTACCAAATGTAGCTACAGTACTGGAGCCTCTTCATGGCTTGCTGCGCAAGGAAACCAAGTGGCACTGGTCCCGACTATGTGACGACGCGTTCAACAAGTGTAAAACGTTGTTGACGGATGAAAGTGTGTTGGAAATATATGATGTGGCAAAAGAAATTCAGCTCACGTGTGACGCTTCGGAGTATGGCCTAGGAGCCGTACTATCGCATGTCGTGAACGGCCAAGAGAAGCCTATCGCTTTCGCCTCAAGATCGCTGTCAGTGTCCGAGCGGAACTACGGACAAATAGAGAAAGAGGCACTGAGCATAGTATTTGGAGTAAGAAAATTCCACAAGTATCTATATGGCAGGGCATTCAACGTTTTAACGGATCACCAACCACTGACGGCTCTTTTCGACCCACACCGACATTGCGGTGCCGTGGCAATTGCCAGGGTACACAGATGGCTGACATTTCTAGCAGACTATCGGTACAAAATTACGCATAAGCCGGGCTCCGCCATATCGCATGCTGATGCTTTGTCACGGCTACCGTTGTCGGAGGGGGGGCATGACGAGGACACAATTTGCTACTTTTCCACGTTGTCAGATTTGCCGCTGACCGCGAAAGACATTGAGCGTGCAACAGGGTGTGACAGTTTGCTGCGAGTTGTGCGAAATAGGGTATGGCAAGGTTGGCCAAACACTGTCAGTGCGGAACTGCAACCGTTTTGGTTTCGCCGATTTGAGCTCACGGTGGACGAGGGCTGTATTGTTTGGAATAACAGGGTTGTTGTTCCTGAAAGCTTGAAGACTGTAGTACTAGCACTCTTGCACGAACAGCATCTCGGGATCTCAAAAATGAAGGCTGTTGCACGGTCAATGGTCTGGTGGCCGGGTATCGACGATGCCCTTGAACAGGCGGTGCGCAAATGTAGTATCTGTCAGGCAGTACTTCCTGCAGCGCAGCCAGTTCCTTTGTTTCCATGGAAAGTTTGTGAACACCCGTGGCAACGAGTCCACTTGGATTTTGCGGAAAAAGAATCGCAAATCTTTCTTATTGCAGTAGATGCCTTTTCCAAATGGATAGAGGTTAAGTGTATGCAGTCGACAACGGCTGCGAAAACAGTCGAGGCTGTGCGTTCCTGGTTTGCGTCGCACGGGTTGCCTGTGGAAGTGGTTACTGATAACGGGCCTCAGTTCCGCGCAGCGGAATTTCTAACTTTCCTGAAAGCGAATGGCGTGAAACATACGCTCACCCCACCGTATCATCCGCAATCTAATGGAGCGGCCGAGCGAGCGGTGCAAACAACTAAGAAGGCTCTCCTGAAGCAGTTAATGGATGACGAAAGGAAAGGTACAAACAGGTCACTACAACATCGCCTAGATAATTTCTTGTTCGCGTACCGCACAACCCCGCACACTTTCACTGGGAAATCACCAGCAGAATTGTTCCTGCGACGGAAACTGAGGACCCGCTTATCGTTGCTACGACCAGATGTGAACGGTGTGTTGACTGACCAAGCAGAGGAAGTGAAAACATCCGCTGACAAGCGGCGCGCAGTGTTTCGTTCTTTTGCGATGAATGAGTGCGTACTGGTACGATCAGTGCGTGGAGAGACTGTGAAGTGGTTACCGGGTAGAGTGTTGCAGGTAAAATCAATATGCACATACTTAGTGTTGGTGGGAAATCGTGTGCGATATGTGCATGCCGATCATTTGCGCCACTCCTGTCTGGAACGGGAGAAAGAGCCAGCTGTGGACGACGAGTTCGAGCTGCCGCATGTGCCCGAAGAACGGGACCCTACTACTTCGACGACGACGCTGCCACCGATTACACAACACCAGTCGAGCACGGAGCGTATGCCGCAGCCGGACATGACTACGCTCCGAAGAAGCACCCGACAACGCCGGGCGCCTGATCGCTGGGGCTATAGTAGCCGTACTTAAAGTTTGTCAGAAAGGGAGTGTTGTGTTCATATCGCGATAGGCTACACCTGTCGTAGTTGTCAAGTTGCGGTGATAAGTGAATGATCGCCACTGCGCATGTGTAACCTGGAGCCACTTGTATATAGGGGCGTGGGCCCTACGTTACGGCTTGGTTGTGCTGTTTGGAGGCTGCCCGTTGGCATGCCTGAATAAAGGATTCGAAAAGCATGCCCTGGTTCTGAAGTTACAACACAGGTAATAGTGTATCAAAAAAAAATTGGCAGCATATTCACAGAATGAATGATGGAGAGTGGGGCGAAGCATTAGTTTGTTCATTCGTTCTTGCTTTCGTTCATCCGTGTGACCGTCCATGCATCCATCCGCCAGTTCGTGCGTGTGTCTGTTCGTGCGTGCGTCCCTGCGTTCGTCCATGCATCCGCCCCTGTGTCCGTTCATGTGTCCATCTATGCATCTGTCTGTGTGTCCATTCGTCCATCTTTTCAACACTCCAAGTATCACCATCTCACATCTTTTCATCATATATTTCTCATATAGAAGCACAGCCATCCCGCTGACATTCCAAGGACTAAAAGAGAGGTGGCACATGCACATTTTCTTACGGCTTGCGCTACGGGTCGACTTCCCACCTTTAAGCACCTCGAGTTCATGGTATATACAAGTTCACTGTATTAATGGCACTGCGGCGCAACGCTCGCTCAACTTTTCTAAAACCAAGGAGGTTACGTCCAGCGACTATAACGTAGCAACTTTTTCCTGTCAGATAGTGCTCAATGTACATGCCAATGGCTGCTAATGGGGATCGCAGCGTGCGCGTTAACTGAAAGCAGAATGCTCCCGTCTCTCACTCCTCATTAGCAGCCATTGGCATGTACATCGAGCACTATTTTTTATTGTTCAACATTGCACAGAAGAAATCTCCCGCCGGCACCACCTTGGAGGTCATAATGTAACAATTGTTACACACTAAGACGGCTACGAGGGATGAACGGGCGCCGCTATAAGGAGCTTCGCCCCTAAAAACATTTTGAAGTTGCAGTTCCAGCAACGCCATCCTATGCATTCTTCCAGGAAATATCACTTTATAGCGAACCGCTTCTTCACGCGATGGATTTGGTAGAGGCTTAGGCGACGCAACACAGTTGTATTACCTGCATGCGTAGTCACCGCCACCCGGAAGCAGTTTCCGTCAGCCGACTACGTGGGCTTCCGATATACTTCTGTGCGCACGTGAAAGCTTTTATATCTTAACTTGAAATTAAACGGCAAGCTGCCCATGCTTTCAACTATGCATCAAAGATATCCCAGCATAAATGACTTCCGCATTCATGTCCTTTTAGGTTGGCCTGTTTTGCACAGGTTTGTTTTTTTCCTATGGACTTGTTATGCAATCTCTCGCTCCAAAATAGTTGTGCTTCGTGCATGATCTTTCAAGAGAATAATGTGTAGGGCTTGCTTATCGCATCGCTTATGATGATAATCGCAGACTATTTCATTAGTCAACACTTAAAAAGTAGGTGCACAATTGCCAAACAGAAGCAACTGCCAAACAGAAGACTCATCCAAACACGAAACGAGGGGCATTTCTCAAATACGGCCGTCTAGTCATTCTGTCAAACTTGTGATGTCATCTCAAGTAGATCTAGCTCTGTTTGGGCTGCCTCCCGTTGCACACAGATGCAAAAATATGATGTAGCTCTCTCGCTCAATTCACACAGTGGCTTTTGTGTGCTGCTAGCCATAGCACACATATAGATAACATTTCACGCACTTCAAAAAAAGCAATTATGTCTGCATCGTTGCCTGATTGCCAGGAAGTCAGTTTCTTCAGTCAATTGTGGCTCTCTTGGTTGATTAACCAAGTAACTCTTTGTGTTCTGCCAGCCGTGTAGCACACACGTTAAAATAACATTTGACAGCACTTTCCAGAAATCAGTCACGGTTGCCCAACTGCCAAGAAGGTTTGTTTCATCGCACTTGTGTCAGAAGACTTTTGCTGCGTTATCACTATGGTTGCATTCTCTCTGCTTAACCGTCCTTTTGACGCCTTATTCACCAGAGTGAGAATCCTTCAGCAGTGTCGTCTCTGCGGTTGCATTTTCTCTGTTTCACTGAGCTTTCGACGTTGCTTCATCTAGTGAAGCTCTCTGGTTTGATCCACACAGTGGCTGTCTGTGTGCTGCCAGCCAGAACACACACATGTGAAAATATATTTGATGCCAGTTTGATGGTAAGCTTTTGATGCTGTGCTAAGTATTGGTGACTACCCGCCATGGTGGTCTAGTTGTCGTGATACTCAACTGATAACTCGAAGGATGCTGTATCAAATCTCAGCCGAGGCGGCTGCACTTTCAGTGGAGGCGAAAATGGTTGAGGCCTTATACTTAGATTTAGGTGCATGTTGAAGAACATCATGTGACCGAAATTCTTTGCACCCTTCACTATAGCATACCTCATTAACATTGCATCACTATTTTGGGGCATCAAACCCAAACCAACATCATCAGAATGAATGCATATCACTGATTCAAGGTCGATGATGGTGGAAAGCGTGTGTGCCTCTGAGAAATTAGCTCCTCCTTAGATGACCATTCATCTATTCATAGGTGAGGAATATATGCCATGGTTTTGCTGCCTCATTGCTTGTAAAGCTCTCCTTATATGATGAGAGTTCACGGAGGTCCATGGCATGTTCCAGCAGCCCTTAACATAGCCTGCATGGTGAAGAGAGACAAAGTCACTATCATGCAAGGACACATTACAAGATAAAAGTAATTACGTTTACTTGATGGTAGGTCAACCTACCTCAAGGGTGATATAAATCCACATTTTGTGGGTGGGGGGAGGGGTTCGTGTGACAATAAAAAAAATTATCTGGTGCAGCTGGTGATTACCACGAACATGAGAATCACGCAAGTTGTGGCATGGTTACAATCTTATATTTCCCTTCAGGCTCTGCTTTTAGCATATATTTATTGCACGCTTGTTCAGAAGAATTTTTCGTTTAACTATTACCTTGTCATTGCTTGTCATCTGAAGTGCCACAGTTTGTTAGAAGCGCATCTGTTCAATAAACAGTCAACACTCCTTACCAGATGCGCCCCCCTCTTTTGAACTGTAATTACTAGCTGCACCAGCTGAAAGCTCCTCAGCAGTGGTAACATTACAAAAAGTAGGGGGTCACCCTCAAGCCTCCTTATATGAAATTATTGAAAACTAGCTGATACAGAAACCAATGAATATATAAAGTATGTTAATTGTGCTCTTTTATTGGTACGTAGTAGTAATTTTGACATAAGTGTGAAAAAGAAGACAGCCTTGTACCTGCAGTAACCAAACATACAACCCTCAGATTACATGCCCAATCATTTACATTATTTAAACTACACTTCCAGGTATCGGATTTTCATGTACCGTACATGGACTTGCTTTTAATGTGATAGCATAGCAGAGCTCAGCTGACAAAAATTTCGGTGTCAGCTCCATTTGTCACAGCGAACTGTAAAACAGGTAAGTTTTTCTGAGAGCAATGTCGCAACTGAAAGTATTTGGGGATGCACTTGCTTTTAATGTCAAAACATGTTTGAGCAGCCAAAGTGGTGATGGGGGCTAGTTGTATTGAGTCACTTGTGTTCATATTCTTAAAAAGAAAAGACGCAGACACACGGAACACATACGTAGGACCAGTGCTCGTACTCTGTATGAGTTTATTGATTGTGTCTGCACATGTTTTTTTCTCTCGCTACAATTAGGAAGAATGAAATACAAATGTTTCAGCAAATTTTTGGTACAAGTTTCTTCAAAGTTACACTAGTCCCGGGATTTCTTATAAGCTAGTATGTTATTGCTGGTTGTCTTCAATATTGTAATTAGATCATGCATGCAAGAGGAAACTTGAAAGTTGCAAGTGCATCTGCCATGATTACAAGTTAAAAAGCCAGTTTTCAAGATGTTACTCGTGTAAATATTGCCTTTTTAGGTAATTTATCAGAGTGGGCCAAATTACTGTACATGTGCCACACTAACTTTTATAAACAGTGTACATGCTTACCTTTACCAACGTGCCAAACATCATACCAGTGTGGCATGTTTGCCTTGTGCTTGCGGCAGTATAGCTTCACACTAGGATGTCGATCTGGGAAAAATTATGCCTAATAAGTCCCTTGGACCTGCTGTCATGGGTGCTTTCTGCAAGAGTGCTACAACAGTGCTTTCTACAAGAGTGATAAAACTCTCATCCCCCTCCCCTTGCATCCAACATTCCTTCTTGAAACAGTAATTTAACGATTTCACATAAAAATATACTTTTATAAACTTAATGTTTCTTAGATTCACTTGCAAATTTTGCACAAACATATGGTACTTGTAATCAGCGAGCGTACGTGAATGCCTAGATTCTCAACAGCAGTCAGGCACTTAGCAAGTCCTTGCTTTTCCATGGAGACATTGTAGGGGATTTCAGGTGACGGTGAACAAAAATGTAGCAAGAAGTCTCTTGTTAGCACTTGAAAAGTATACTAGTAGCACTGCAAGTTTAACTCTCCAACTTTCACCAGCTCAGTGCGTAAAATACAGCCATTCTGTATGGCAAGCACACTGTACGTGAGATACTTGGCGCTGTAGCCAGGAGAGTCACATCACCCATTACGTGCATACACCATGGCTGCTTGTTTTTTGAGGAAGAGCTGGAAAGACAGGTGGCACAATGTATAGGTTCTTTTAGTATTACACAGTATATTCAGGGGGCACAAACTCCCTGTACCTCCCATGTATTCGCTCTCAGCAGCAGAAGCGCTGCTTTTACCACTGGCTGTTGCCGGGCATCCCACAAGAAATAAATCACGAACAAAAATTTCTTTCATGACGTCGCTGTCTAGGTCGCCAAATAGAGGTAAAGGACAAAAATTGAGAGGAGGAGGCTTGCCGCTGAGGCCCTCCTTTCCCACTTAGCATGCAAGCGGAATGCAGTCGTGCCTTCATGCAGGTCCGCTGGCCACTCGAGCAATGCGGCCATAAAAATTTCGTAATCTTTTTTAAAAGCTTGTACGTGTTTCTGAAGAGGCAAAAGTTAAGCTTACTGATTTCACAGTAAGACAAAACTCAATCGACACGAACGAAATGTTTTTTTATTCCATGTTTTGCATAAAAAAAACAGGTACATACACGTAGTGTTAAAGGGTCAATCTATATATGCAGCTTCAATTTACACATGACATATGGACATAACGAGAAAACGTTGAACCGAATATCCGAACCAATGTTAAAATCATCAAAAATCGTGGATAGGACACACATTTGACTTCATCACGCTTGTTATGACAACGTGCGTACAAATTGAGTACCAAACGAGACTGAAGTTCAGATGCACGAAAAGGCTTGAAGCGATCAGAAGTTGTTCGAGAAATAACGTCGCTGGAAACAGTGTTTCGGCAAGTTCACTTGTCCTCATGAGAGCAACAGCGTTGCCTTGATGAAGAAAGGTTCCCTTGTCAAAATACTGCCTCCATCCACATTCTCTGTAATAATATTTTGAAGCATTTAGTCCATCACGTGTATTCGAGTGACATTTTTAGAAGTAAAGACTCTCAAAATTTGAAACCAGGGCTACAAGAATTTCATAAGCAGGAAGTGGCCTATAATAATTTGACATCATTTGAACTAGTTGCCAAAAGTAAAAGTAGCTAAAACAATCTAGCCGAGCCAACTCATATTCAAGCCTTTCAATAAACCCATTTTTTCGACAGGAGCTTGGCTGCTGTCTTCACCAATTAGTCAAGCGACACTGCATTTCTCTCAGTCCAGTTTTGCCTTGCGGAGAACTGGGTTTTGCTCGTATGTACTCATGCAAAATCAATACTTGCTCCAATAATTGGTCCAAGTTCTTGTGCTCACCCGTTGCTTTTAGAAAATGATGAAAAACCTTCGCGGAACTAAAAATCTCTGGGTTAGCACACCCAGCCGCAAAAAAAAACATGTGTTGCACGAATAAGCCATCTTCTATGAATGCATGGTTTGCTTGTTCGGCATAGCTCACCCGTGGTTCGTTCTCTGCCCGCCACAAGTTGCCGTCTTTATCTTCCTCGTAGTTGACACGGTAACCGACCGATATAAATGAGCGAGATCCAGCTTCTAATATCGCTGAGCGAGAGGCAAGAAAGAGCGGAGGCAAGCGCCACATACGCAAGTCAATCACTTTTTGCACTTCACCTGATTTAAAATTCAAGAAATAAGGAATAAGAAAAAACATACAAACAAAAAAGAAGCTCTTTACGGGACGTAGACTTTTTTGTTTGTAAAAACTTGTTATGGCCAATAAATGCGAACATTCACATCAACCTGACTCCGTTCAACCGGATCTTAGGATGCCCAGCAACTTCTATGAGCGTGCATGTTCTTCGAAACTGAAACTAGCACCGAGTTTCCGGGGCCTAGTATAATAGCAATGATGTTTCATGCCGACATGCCCACGAGTATTCCACCACTGCTACATTTTTACCTCAGTAGAAGTTCATCATCTCAAACTCAGTTCTATCATGAGTATTCATATTACACAGTAAGATAAATAAGAAACTATGCTAAAACTGTTTGTAGAACTATGATTTTTCCAGATGACTGGCTTCTACATTTGCCCCAAACCTTCCAGAAAGCTTCCACGACTAAATTGTCCTGGAAGCGTCTGGCTCCCCGCGGGTCGCCAGAACCGCCCATCCTAAGAAAAACGAACGCCAACCGGAATTGCGCCGCGGGGGGGGGGGGAAGGACGGAGCAGCCAGAGAAATACGAGCGCGCTCTGGCTGGGTCTGGCAGCCCGCGGGTAGCCAGAAGTAGAAAAATTGAAGAGCCCCACGTTTGTGCCTCTCGTATGGCGGCGGCGTCAAGGCGGGCCTCGTGCATCTGCCTGCGCCACCAGGCCTGCCACTCCTGCGCAGGCCCGTCATGGTTCAGCGCGTCGCTGAGAGCTTGCCACAGCCGCTGCCGGTCGGCGACGGTGACGCCATGCCGCAGCTTGATGGCTTTCGCTGCGAGCTGGGGATGTTCGTCCATAAAGGCGAGCACCAGCACTCGCTGAGCCTCGGAAACGCGGATGAGCCGCTGCTGCTGTTGGATAGTGGCACGAAGGAAGGAAAGTTAGGAAAGGCCCTGGCGTCACTCGTTGTGAAGCCGCGATGAAGCCGGAAGTTGGCCATATTGACTTGGCGAATTCTTCTCTCTTGTATACATCCCAATGTAAAGCAGAAGGTGCGACTTTCTCTCCGGCTCAAAAAGCACGTGGGCTGCGCAGCGCGTGTGTCGGGACGATCCGAAACTAATGGAACGGGGCTCATCACTCTCAGCCAGCGGGGCCCCTTCGGCGAAATCATTTAGTTCGAGTAATAACAGGGAGTAACGGCTCGCCGACAACGAATCAACTACAAGAGAACACGCGCTAGATGCACTGACAACGGCGAGCGTTTTCACGTCATTAGTTCAGCAACTGTACAGACAACACGACAGGTCGCGCGCCTTCTACTGTTGCATTCCGCCACGCGGCCGATGCAGCGTCCGGCCACTGTGTCCGTGTTCCGTGTGAAACTCACCGGCGTCAGCATTCTGTGACCATGGTAACTTTGAGCATGGTGCAAGTGACACTTGAACGCGGTTGCTGTTACGTTGAGATTACATGCAATGCTGGTGGAGAGTGTACGAAGCGGAACAGAAAAGGTGTTTTAATACGCACATGAAGTTGTTACTGTACACACACAATAAAAAACTACGTATGTGCAAATGGTCCTCATAGCGTCTTGCTGGGCTCAACAGCGTCGTCCGTTGTCACAAGCAGGACCACTGCTCAACCGTCACTGACCTGCAAGGCGTTCGTCGTCGTTCAACTTTGTCATGGTGCCCAACGCAATTTCGTTGAACACTAACTGCTTCATCCGCGTCATCCGCTGCACGACACATGGATATGTACTCGTTCTACGCACTGTTGCAACCCCGTGATGGACAAAGGGATTTGTAAACGTGGCTAAGAGTACAGTAACTGCCACGAGAACATTGCGTAGCTAATAACGCGGCGCAGAGCACGGATATTGTCCGCCATTGCTCAGCACGAGACCTGGGGAGGCACACATGCCGCCGCCAGCCGCGGCCGCTCACTGCTAGACCAGCTCCACTGCGCAACACGTAACCATAGCAACGCCACCATTGTGCCCATAAAATATGGCCGCCGTGATGTCATTTCCGCCACACTTTTCACGCCGCGCGTCGGCTGGGCATGCCCTCTCCTACCTTTCCTTTCTCCGTGGATACTGGTACCGTTGCCCCTCCACTATAATTACAGAGGCTAGAAGTTTTGCAGCCTCTCTACCGTGATGGCGCTCGACTGAGCCAACGGCTTCGAAAGTTGCGCTACAGTGTACTAGAAGGGGGCAGTGGAGTGAACGAGGCGGCCGCACCGTACGTCGACTGATTCTCCGGCGGAGGACAGTAGCGGCGGCGCTGAAGTCGCATGGTACTGAAGCTCTCAGAAACGCCTGCATTGGGAGCGCGCGCGAGTAGCCCGCGAAAGCGTGTATTTGCTTGTTTTTAGCATGTTTAATGCCTTTCACGACCTTTATCACTGTATGCACACCTGCTAAGCGCAATAGTGCACGAGTGAATATGCAGGCACGCCGAAATTGCGTCCAGACATTCACTGTTTCAAGAGCCTGCCAACAAAAAAAAGAAAAAAAAGAAAACAAGTAGTACAATCAGAATTTGCACAGATCCGCCTAGCTTTTTCTACAGTTACTGTATATGCTACCTTTAGGTAGCAGAGTTGCGCCAAGTTGCGCCATCTTGGGTTCAAATGTCTTGCGGGAAAGCCACTCACCACCTGCGTAGGCGCAGCGCTCGCGCTCATAGCGTTGCTTTATTTATTTTTTGGTTTCTTTTCTTTCTCTTTTTATGAAGGTACGAGACAAACTCAGTTGCTCTGGTAACGCCTGGAAGCCTTTATTTTGTGTTTACCTTTTCGGTAGGTAATAAAAAAATGTGCGTCAGCTCATTGAACCAGTGGTACATATGTACATTGATAGTAGGCCACACATTAGCTTCGGCTTCTTTTGCACTGCTTTATCTATTTTCTATTTATTTTGCACTCTTGATTGCCATTGAGCCTGGGATGAAACATTTTCAAGCTTTGTATGTAATATTCAACTAAATCGAGCTGGATGGCGATCGAGAGTGGCCGTGCGACGCCCGTGTTGAGCGCGCATCTCGTATTACAATCGCGGCTCACGCCAACTGATGAGAATCGTCGTTGAACAACCCTGCCGTGTCCAACATTCTTTTCGCTTAAGGTTTCGAAGCTGCATTCAATTTACGCACTAGCAGCAACACCCTGCCGAGTTCGGAGAGTTCTAGTTTGAATTCTCCCTTTATTTTTAGCGTTTTAACTGCCAGAATAACTTGGACGTATGCAGCTTATACATGCCGCCCAACTCTGCATGTATAACGTATCCACTACTGCATTCGTAGTTAATACAAATAGAGCAAGTTTTGCACTGCCTTGGACAGATTAAAAAAACCAAGTGCATGGGCGTCAGCAGAGAAGTGGAAAAGGGGCCCTTGCCCCCTCAAGCCACAACAGCACTTGCCCTCACCCAATCTAGACTAGTGCTCTCGATCTCCCTAAGCCACAATGCAACAATGATTTGCACGCCCAAGACAAAATCCTGCCGACGACAATATGGCCAAGCGTTTATTCCTTCTGACTGAACACTAATCTTTCTATAGCAACACCCCCGTCTCATCGCATGGGTTCTACGTAGTACAATTTAACACAGAATGCATTTGCTGCCGCGTTTCTCGTGACCAACAGGCAGCACAGCTACATTACCGAAGAAGCGCGGCGAGAATTACAACAGCCGTTGTCAACCACGCTTGATCTGCCCGGAATCTGCGTAGCGTTGGCTTCTCCGCAGTGCAAATGAACCACCGATGACCACGTGATGGCGCTCGGCGAATAGGGGCGCTGAACTGCTGTAGACAGAGCGAGCGGTGCCCGGAAAACAGTGGCGCAACTCTGGTACCTAAAGGTAGCATATACAGCAACTCTAGCTTTTTCCCTTAAGCAGCGCTTTAAGCGGCGCAACATCATAAGTTGCTACTGGCGAGCAACAAAGAGGGAAGAAGCAAAACCGCGAATAAATCATGCGCTCGTTTCGTCGGCAGTTTCTATATCCAGAGCACTCATCATCATGTAAGTCAACATGCGCTCGATTGTTTCATTAAAAACCCGATTATAAGTAATGTTGTCGCAACATTTATATCAGTACCGAGTTAGTTTTATCATCCCAGTTTTGCGGAAGATAATATCTATTGCTTTTTGAAAGGCTTTCTTATTTCAACCGTGTGCTTTGGCGCTCACTTTACTTTTTTTTATGCAAGCTCCAGGAGGCTGAGCCAGGGAGCGGGGCTGAAAGAACGCCTGTACCTCCTAGTCAAGAACTCCATGCGAAAGGGGTTATCTCAAGCATATTAATGCCAGTTGTATAGTATACATAGCCCATCTCTTACTCTGCGTAAATTCACTGTAACCAGTTATCATTTTGTATTGTCAGCTTAAATTGTACTGCTTTCCTAGTATTATATTGGCGTAACACCGTTGCAAGGGAGAAAATTTATGACGATGTTTAGTATTATAGGTATAGCTCTTTTATTAAGTGTCAAAAGTGTAGGATGGCGTTGGTGCATTTTGTTTTAAGAAATATAACTTGTATATGTAAACAGTAAACACACACACACACACACACACACACACACACACACACACACACACACACACACACACACACACACACACACACATATATATATATATATATATAAATATATATATATATATATATATATATTAATTATATACCATATTCATGCAATGATCCTTGAAGCAGGAGCAGCCGCTATTTTTACGCCGTGCATTTTTTGGGGTTAAACTACGTTAGACTGTTAGACTTGAACTAGTTTGGAGACCTTATACTGTCGAAAAGGCGAAATTTACATTGAGGATTAGAACAGAGGCACGCTATATTCAGCTACGCCAACAGTAAACGTTCGGCGCAGAGCTACCCAGGATTTTTTTTTCGAGCGGGGGGTTCAGCAGAACGGCTAACTTCGGCAATGAGTGGTTGCTGTGAATACGCGTAAATATTTTAGACAACCCTGAAAAGCTAAATTACAAAAACATTTCGTGATGTAGGTAGTTCAGATTCCCTTCATCGTCCCCCTCTACTTACGGCCTCCTGGTTCTTCGTGCGTTTGACACGGTATTTTTTTCATCTCACAGCTTTCTGAGCGCAGCTAACTTCGAATAAATCGACTAAGTTGTTCATAATATAACAGACGCCTGCTCAACGAAGAGTTGAGAGAAGAAATCAGAATAAGACACGCCATTTCTGAATAACTTTCGATCTCTCACAAGGACTTTTATCGAGCTCAAATTCAGTAAGTTGGCGTGCCATACTTCAACGGTTAGGATATCATGTGCTAGACATGAATGATGCGCAGGTAGGAAGAAATCTGCATCAAAGCACACCGGTGAAGCCAGAGCACGTAGCAGTTCCTGCGCGCGGCACGCGGCTTTTTCAGTACTACTCGACTCCAGCGCCACCGCTACAGGCAATGCGGAAGACATCAGGCGGCGAGACGCTGTCACGCCACTCAACACTTCTGGTACATTCTAGTTGCGCCAGTTATGTTTGAATAGTAGTGGGGATATGAGAACAGTAACTGCTTGAAATGGAGTTCTATCTAGCGCCATTACTTACTGTTCGCTGAGTTTAGCGTCATTTTAAAACAATAACGAAAAATACGCTTGGATTGTGCGGTATTCTTTATTCAACGTTTGAAAACTAGTGCCAACACATTTTAATAGTGAGCAATAATAGGTAAACCTTTTTAAACACGCAACAAACACTTTTCACTTTGCTATACGGTCCCCAAGCTGACGTCAAAATGATGACGCAGGCCTTTTATTCCCTCATTGGCTGTTCGCTTCTCCTCGCCCTCGCGACCACTGCGGACCGCCTACTTTTTGACGTCACCGACGGAACGCCTCCGTCCAGATTTGAATTGTGTATATAATTGCACCACTGGCCTCGCCGTACTGAAGAGAAGTCGGGTAAGATACATGCTTGGTTGCTAAAGTCCTACGCAATTTTTTTTGACATTATATTAGGTCGCAAATGGGCTGTAAACGCCATATGAAAAATGTATGCGTGTCCGCCTTGAAGGTAAGATGTGTTGTGTTTAATTTATTTGTTGTACTCTTTGTTTTCCAGCAACATATTACAAACAAACTGTGCTCTGGGGCTTCAAGAACGTTTCAGAATCTCAATTACAATAATTATTGTAAGTGCACAGTATATCTTATTTTATTGCATATACCCACTAAATTAATATTTTTTGCCGAATTGTGCGAATAGAGCTAAAAAACGCATGCTACATGTGCAACTAGTCATGTAAATAGTCTGCCTTTCTCTAAGTATTAATCACTCTGTTTGTTCTTTTCAATTTTACTTAGCAACGGAACGATACAAGCCTCACATATCGGTGGTAAAACGTCACACTCAGAATACGTACTCACAGCCAAGAGCACGAAAATTGACCGAAAGGAACAACTGATCTAGATGGAATACCACTCCATTAACTGTATAGATGGACTGCACAAAGCCTGCTGCAAAGCGTTCTATGCGAACAATGTTGCATGAATGTGCATTTACACTGCAAAATAAACATATAAAGCCAGGAAGCTGACGTTCGCCTTTCTTATATTGCGTGTAACGTACGTACTTACACTCTAACAAGTGCAGACTTTAGAGGCGTTTAATTTCGTCTTACGTGTGCACTGAGCCAATGTCATGTGCACAAAATGCAAAAAAAGGTAAGCAGAGCAAGGAACGTTGGCCAACGATCTGCAGCCATCGGTAAATCAACGGTTATGTAAGGTCGGGCCACGGTCAACCCGCGTTCAACACGCACTCGGGCTCGTTGGCCAACTGGTTTTACCTACGTTGTGTGCCGACGCCGGCTGGCGTGAGTCCAATGACAAACCCCAAGATTGGCCTTACGTTGCTTGCCATGGCCGGGCCAACCACTTCGCAGTCAGTCACAGACCTCTCGCTGACCTCTTGCCGAGGACAAATTGTTGCGTGGGTACTGTACGACGTCATGGCCCAAAAAAGAGGCACTACCTCCAGACGTTCAAAGGTATTCGCCATTCGCCCATAAAGTAGATGGCCTTTTACACAAGGGCAGTCACATTTTCATTCCACCAAGCATGCAAAGTTATGTGCTAGAACAATTGCATGCTCGCCATCAGGGCATTGAGAGATGTAGCGCTCGAGTGCTCTCAATCGGTGAGGTGGCCAGGGATCAACCAGCCCATCCAAAGTTATCTGTAAAGATGTCCTGTCTGCCAACAACACCCCAAACCACACGCCGAGCCCATGACGCACTACTCATTTCCCAAACACCCCGGAAAAGCGGTAGGAATCAATCTCTGAATGGAGTTAACTAGCACGTAGTAGTGGACTACTACTGTCGCTTCTTTGAATTGTAGAAGTTAAAGCATACCACCACAACAAACATAACACAAGCACTGTGCCAGATATTCACGTGGTTTGGGGAACCAGCAATCATGCGATCAGACAATGGCCCTCAGTTTGCTTCGGCACAGTTCAAGGCGTTCGTTATTCAGTGGATAACAAGCCACATAACCAGCAGCCCCTAGTTCCCTCAAGGTAATGACACAGCAGAAAGAATAGTTCAGACTGCTAAACAGCTGATCATTAAATCGCCAAACTTCTACAAGGCTCTGCTCGCGCACAGAGACACTCCATGGAAAAAAAGATTTACACCAGTGGAACCTCTCATGGGAAGGCGCCTACGAACCGATCTGCCCGTGGCATCACACAGGCTGAACCCACGGTGGAGCACGTTAGAATTTAGAAAACTAAACAAAGCCTTCAAATCCAAACAGGGCCAACAGTACCTGGGCACAGATCAGGGCAAGACACAGGGCCTGGGCAAGAGATCCCATTCAAACGCATACGGCTGTAAGCATTCTGTCAGGTACTCCAACAACAGAGCTTGTCATCGGGCCGGCTCACAAGCCTCGCTCATACATCGTGAGCACAGCTGGTGGAGGTCTCACGAGACGTATTAGCAAGCATCTGCAGCCTCTACAAACAGTGGTGACGACAAGAAGTGGGCGAATGGTTAAAGCACTAAGTAGGCTTGACCTGTGACGAGCAGGAGGGTTATTTCAGACAAGAGGATGTGGCGTGGGTGCTACGAGACGGCACCAAGTGTACGACGTCACGTAGTCACGAAGAGAGCAATCGGTGGGACTATGTGCGAGGGACTAGACTGCGCGTCGTGGAGATCATCTAGCCGCGCGTGCCTGCGTGTTCAGAACGCATAGTTTATTAAACTGTTGTTGCATTTCACTCCTATGTGCACTCCGTCTACGGTCACGACTGGAAGAAAGGAAGAGCCTTGAATATGTGGCACACACCCACTCTCAGGAATTGGCCAATAGTCGGGTAGTTTTAACGAAATACTTTCAATTTGTTAGCTCATGTCTTTTACACTAATGAGATAGATCAAAGGAAAAACAATTAAGTGTGATAAAATTGGCAATTAGAGATGATGCATATAGAAAATGAAGGAGATATAATTTCAGCAACACCAATAATTAAATGAATGAATAAAGCGATTCGAAAAAAGTGATTAGGGAGTCATATGTTTTACAGTCTGAATCTTTTTGAAGCTTTAATAAACTCCTGCAAGGCATGGGCAACTTTCCCGTCCCTGAATTCAAGGGACAAAGCTTCCCCAAAAGTACATTTGGGAATGTGTAACTTCAATCTTGCGTGACGGAAGACGGCATTTAATGTAATTTTGCGCAATGCAGGGGATCTTTTACAATAAGTTAGGTAAAGGTCTATTGTCTCAGGGACTGTACAAAACCAACAGCAGCCAGACCATTTCTGTGTAAATAAAAATTAGGATACGGAGTTTGACACCTTAGCCTAGTGATGGCGACTTCATTTACAAGCGTGTGACATATTATACTATTCCAAGGATGATTTAGGTGTTGAAATTCCAATGTGTTTATTATGAATGGTAAAGAAAATTTTCTAGCATTCTTTTTCTCCTAAATCTAGCCCCTCTATTGAATTTAGATGCTGGTAATATGGAAATAACCGGATCATTTAATGATGACCTAACTAATGAATCAGCCATTTCATTGAGAAAAGGGAGAGAAAAAAAGGAACGCAGGGACATGCCCCATCTGTCCTTGTTTGGCGTAGTGGCATGCTTCAGCCCACCTCAGTGCATTGGAGAAGCCTCCGCAGGGGAGCCTGACCTCAATGATCACCAGAAATCCGACACCAGGTAAGTAATTCATTGAAAAAGAGTCCCTTATGCCCTGGTGACCAAACCAATTTAACCAACTGTATTTACGGTGGAACTATAATTTGAAAGTACTCAGCACGTGGGAGTTCTCATTTGCAGTGAGAGAAGAACACACCGACAGCGAATCAGTTAAAATTATAGCCGAACTAGTCGATGCTGTTCATTTGCAAAGAGCTAAACTTATCGCGAAAATTCTGCTACGATAGTGGGAACAAAATCTGGAAAACAAAGAAAAAAATGACCAATCGAGATGACGAGGGAAAGTCGAAATTTCACTTTTTCTTTATTTTGCGAAGCCTCCATCTCAATGACTGTCTTTATCAGTGAATGAACCAGATAAGCACTCAGAATATATTTTAAAATGTGGTACGACATTAGTATTGCATGATTTGGAAAAATTGCGCCAATCTGTATATTGATAGAGCTGTTGCTATTACTGATCGGAAATACGGCACTAATACGGACAGTTAAGTTGGCTAGAAACCTCTGTATATGGAGAACTCGCGGCGTGTAAAATCTCAGCCAGAGTGCTCCAAAGAACAACTCGGTCTAAGAGATAAATACTGTTTCAGAAGGCCTTACGGGGGGTTCATAAAGCTTTTAAACACGATTGTACCACCAACACTTTGAAACGCGAATCAAGTGATGGGAGTCTAGCTTCCACATACAAGACTTTAATTGCTACAAATTGAGGACGACCTAAACGCAGGCGCAAGGCTTGCTTGTCAAGGATTACAAGAGGGTGAAGCTTATAATACATTTCAATACTAATATTTCCAAATTAATGTTGTTGTACAGCCAAATTTCAGTATTTCAAACACGCTTAATTTGAACTCACGATGAGGTCCCGTCAAAGCTATGTGTATTCCGATGGGCAAAAACGCCTGGTAATTCGAACGCCCAAGCACTTCCGATGGTTAATTCGAAGATACCACGCTCCGAAAATGCTCTCAGCACCCCGCCCGATTCCGATGCGGCACCTGTGACATCTCAACGCTGCCCGCGAAGAAAATCAAAAGGGAAGAAAAGGCTGCGGTAGAATGTTTGCTCCCTCTCAAATGCCGATGTGCGACGCGCCCGTGTCACGCTTCTCCCTTAGCTGCCAACCACTGGCACGCGTCCTCAGCGTCTAGTCACGCCTGTGGAGAAAAAGGGCGCGTAACCACTGGCACGCGTCAACCGCGTTGACACCCATACTACAGTGTCTAAAAATATACTGCCTAGTGTGCTCAGCATGGGCTAACCCCCGTATTCACAAACGCTCCCCCACTCGACTTTCACCCTTCACTTGACAGAGTTGAACACTGCGCCGCCGCTCGGCTGAAAATGACGATGCGCTACTTAAGAATCGCAGCAGACTATCGCTGATATGCAGACTTGTCGTGACCAGAGATGGCACTCCTATCGGCCTTCTCAAGTGTGTTCTCAAGTGTGTGTGTTATAATTATCCTTTAATGCAACAAAGCACACCTGGTTCGTATTGATACAACATATATTCGTCATAAGATAGGAACCAAATACTGCATAGAATGCTTTTGGGCATTTCTCATAGTCGAAATGTGCTCTAATGCAACTAACTGTACCTGAGGCTTCATGATGTGACAGATATTCGTCATAATATGGCAACTGAATCCTGTATGGAAGACTTCTGGAGTCAAAGTATTCTCCAAAGCGACAAACTGCACCCAACTGTTCATGAAGTCACAGACATTGGTCATAATATTGGAACTGAACCCTGTATAGAAGACTTCTGGATGTTGTCTATAGTCAAAGTATTATCTAAAGTGACAAACCGCACCCAACTGCACGTGAAGGCACAGTTATCAGTCACAATATTGGAACTGAACCCTGTTTGGAATACTTCTGGATGTTGTCTTTACTCAAAGCATTCTCTAAAGCGACAAACTGCACCAAACTGTTCATAGAGCCACAGATATCGGTCATAATATTGAAACTGGACAATGTATGGAAGACTTTTGGACGTTATCTATAGTCAAAGTATTCTGTAAAGCGATCAACCACACCCAACTGTTCATGAAGTCGCAGATATCGGTCATATAATTGGAACTAAATCCTGTATGGAAGACTTCTGGACGTTGTTTTTAGTCCAAGTATTCTCTAAAGTGACAAACAGCACCCAATTGTTCACGAAGTCACAGATATCGGTGATAATATTGGAACTGAACCCTGCATAGAAGGCTTTTGAACGTTGTCTGCAGCCGAAATGTTCTCCAATGCAACAACCTACACAATACTCTTCATGATGTGATGGATTTAGGTCATGAGGCTGTAATTGTGCCCTGTGCGGAGGACTTTCGAATGATAAGCGTATTGGAAATATCCTCTAATGCAAGAAACCACACCTGGCTCTTAATGAAACAACAAATACTGGTCATGAGAATGGAACCAAGCACTACGTAGAATGCCTTTGGGCATTTTTGTAGTTAAAATATGCTTTAACGCAACTAACTGTACCTGAAAGTTTCATGATAAGACAGATATTGGTCATATTATTGCAACTGAACCCTGTATGGAAGACTTCTGGACGTTGTCTGTCGTTAAAGTATTCTCTAAAACGACTAACCGCACCCAACTCTTCATGAAGTCACAGATGTAGGTCATAGTACTGGAACTGAACACTGAATGGAAGGCAGCCAAAATGTTCTCCAATGCAATAAAACACACCCGACACTTCATGATGCAACAGATATTAGTGATCAGATCGGAACCAAGCACTGCGTGGAACACTTTCGGATGGTATATTTATTTATTTTCAAATACGGCAGCCTAATATGAGGCTGCTGCAGGAGTGGTGTACATATATACAAATGAAAGCATTTAAACAGTAATATTACAATAAGTGTGCCAACATAAACAAATATCTCTACCCCCTCAGTGCACTCCGGTAAGAAACGAGAGAAATAGATCATTACTATGATACACGTGTCTCCAAAAAGTCAGACACACTGGTATAACGAACCAAACTAAGTAGATCATTTGAGTGCTTGATAACTTTATTTGAATGCGTTAGAGAGCACTACAATTCATATTCAAAATATCAAGATGTTCAATTTAGCTATGTTAGAAAACTTGCCAAAACTTCTGTACGGTGCTCTGGTGCAATCCCATGTCCGGTATCTGTCCCATCAGAAATTTTTGGCATGCTTTATTGCATTATAGGGTATTTTGACTTGATGACATGTCAAAAGCCTTCTACACAGTGCGTGGCTGCAATCTCAAAACCAATATCTGTCTCAAGAAGAAGTGTCAGATGCATTTTGCAGATGTTAAAGGATATTTAAACTAGCAGCAAAGTGCAGTAACCTTCCACACAGCACTGATCTGCAATCACAATCCAGCTTAGAAGCGATTTTCTTACTGAAACGTTCCGTATGATGCGGAGACCTCAAGTACGGAATTATTGGAATATGGATGGCGTATGATGCGGGCTCCGCATAAGACGTGTGATGCGGACTCCACATAAGACCTATGATGTGGACTCCGCATTTTATGGAAAGTCGTATTATGCACAAATTACTGAAATGTGTGCATGTTACGTCTGAATCTAGTGCAAAGCAATATAATGTGTAAATTGAATAGACGTTCACATCTTGAGTACATGCAATACTGTGTACAAATCACAATATTTCTTAAATATGTATGACGAGGGATTGAATCATCAACATCTTTCTAATTGTCGTAATTCGGAAGCAAAATTAGCTTTTAAAAATACATTACAAAGCTACTAAATTAACATGCTAGCGATTATAAATGGTGGTTACATTGCAACACCTTAATGCAGTGTTCTATGCAAGACTTAAAGAACTTATAAAGTTATTATTAGCAATAGAAAAGCATTATTATACGCATCAGCCCTGCTACAATCAATATATATTTTTATTTGTCTGTATGCTCTAGCTGTGAATAGTGACATTGCAGTGTTGATGGTACACAAATGAGGTGACTGCACCGTAATTTTACGAGCTCCACCTAAGCCACAGGATGGTGGCACGAAACACAATGTAACAGCAATTTTTGAACAAAATCTTTAAACATAAATAATATTCATAGCACTGTGAAAGTGTGGCACTGCGTTTACTCATGAACGCCTTGTGGAGATCGGCGAAATGCTGTTTGAGGCTTCGGCACCACTGTTGATTTGGAAGGTCACTGCCATAGAATTTATGTGTCCTTCATAGGCACCTGGAAATGTAAATAATTGGCACAATTAATGTCAGAGACAAATGTTAGCACATTAGTTCACAGCACAAGAAATATAACACACAGAATGAAACTGAAAATGTAAGGCACTCAATTCTTCATGGTATGCATATGTGAATAATAGAAGAAATAAGTGTATAAATAAGTTCTGCCACATTAAAGAAAACAGCTTGCTTATCACAGTGAAAATAAATAGGTTGTCACGATTTTCAATGGTACATATAATTGATTGATATGTCCTTATAAATTTATGATTTCAATGCTTCCTGCACAGTAAAACTTTAGAGACAGCCAGTGAAAGCTCTCAATGTACATTTCATAGTGTGTGCATGTACATCTCCTGCCTTTATACTACACAGTTTGTGCACAAAATTGGCATCTTGAACAATTTTGAGAGGTAAACCTATGCAACTTATGAAAGTTAAAATCACCATGAAAGCAAGCAGGATCAGGCAGGTGCCATTAAAAATCTGTACAAGCCAGACAACTATAACCGAACTGCACAGAAATAGGGGAGCAAGAGTAACAGAAATTCGGCTGCTGACCCGCAGGTCGCGGTATCAAATCCCGGCTCCATTTCCGATGGAGGCAGAAATTCTGTTGGTACGTGTGCTCAGATTTGGGTGCACGTTAAAGAACACCAAGTGGTCGAAGTTTCCAGAGCCCTCCACTACGGCATCTCTCATAATCATATAATGGTTTTGGGACGTGAAACCCCACATATCAATCAGGAATAACAGAAATAAACTGCCAACAGAAAAGTTTGGTGCATGTGCTATCTGTAAGTGCTTACACCTTACTACATACAGCATGCTAATTCCATTTTAAATACCGATATTGAAACTAACTGCTCTATTAGGAATGTAAAAGGTAAGGTAGAACTGAACGACTCCACAAAAAGTGACCCTATTATGACATCACGTTTTCTTATAACAAAATTGACTAAGATTCTGAAATATCATTATACAAGAAAAAATCCTCAAAAGAACAATCAAGTTTGAAGTCCAAATTTTAATATGGCTACTATGACTATAACCAAGAAATCGACCTCAACATGGCTAATGTTAATTTTTAAGGCCTATGTTCACTAGACAAAGAACTATACCACAAAAAGCAGAGCGTTCAGGCGAAGCACCACACAAAAAAAGAAAGCAGTCCTTTTTCGTTATTACCTACAATGCCTTTAAAATGGTATTTTTACCTCTACTTGCCGTTTTTTATCTAAGTAACTGGTGTGAAACAATTTAGCTGAAAATGCCCTGTGCCTCAAAATCCTGTTGGTTGAATCTGAATTTTTAAAATTGATGAAGCTTGCACTAAATTAGGCTCCACAACCCTGGGGCAGCGAGACTGCATGACTCTTAGGACTACTTTGGTTACTTGTGTTTTGTTTCTGGGCCTAAGCATGAAGACAAGGGCTTAACTGAATTGCTGCTAACAAACAAATGCTTTCGAAATTGCCCGAGCGTCAAAGGATGCTCAGACATTTGTTGTTTTTTCCCACAGGGCTATTTTACACCACACATACAAACCTCACTGCCTGGCGACCATCACAGATATATAGTTCAAAAAATGATGGTAATGTACTCTTTTGAAAATAGTTATTTGCAGAAATATCTTGAAGAGAAAAAGTAGTGGTCACGTGGGTACCTTCAGAATTTCGCAGAATGTCGTGCGGGTGTTATTTGTGAGAAAAATTTAAAAGTATCTGCTTTTTCTTGCCATATCAAATTTAATATACATATTAAGTAAAGGTGCTTCTTAAAGTATTTGAAGCCGAGTAACATTAGTGCAATTTTTCCGCTACATAGGCTTTGAAGGATTCAGCCAAACTGTTTATCGTGTGCAATTCTTGTATGGCAATACTGCACCTTGTATAATTATTTGAGCCACAAATACTCACTGCACAGAAGTTATATTTCACGAAAAAAAATAATGTTAGGTCCAGATTACAAATATCACTATATAATAGTTTTTGTCCACATTGAGATGCAAATTGAACTGTGTGTTTGTCTAATTGAAAATTACTTTAATGTCTAAGTTGAAAGCAAATAAACGGTTCTTGTTATATGGCAAGTGTTATCATTACAATTTTTGTTTCAATGAGGAAAATGATTTTTGAAGTCTCCTATTGAGGGCCATGGGGAACTTCGGAACGGAAGCTGTCGTATATCAAATGCAAAATACAGCCATCATAAGGAAACTTCAAAAATTACTTTCTCCTTTGAGACAAAGTGTAATCATATAACTTGCCATATAAAGAGAACTGCTTCCTTGCTTTTGATGTGGCAAAAAAATTGCACTAATATTACTGAGCTTCATGCACTACACACAATCACCTTTACTTAATACTTAGACCAAACTTGGCTTAGAAGAGGCAGTATTTTTGAAACACTTCTTTTTACTTTTTACAAACAACAACCAGACGACATCCTGGGAAGTCCAGAAGGCACCAAAGTGGCCTAATATTTTGTTCTCTGCGATATATTTTAGCATTTTGCTGTTTTTAATACAGTAAACGAGCACAATACTTTTTTTTCAAAACACATTTAGGATGGTTGGCAAAATGGCTGGGATGTTTGATGTGTAATTGCCTCACTACCAGCATTTATTCCTCCGAAGCTCAAGCTATCACCTCTCTGTTACTGCCTTCCTTACATACAATGCCTGCATAGGAAACAAAAAGAAAGGCAGGTCTGACAAAGTTCACAAGGTAAGATATTTTCATGTTGTATAAATTCATTACCATGAACAGCAGCAAAATAACATTCATTTTGTGTAGTCTAAGACACAAGCTATATACCAGTATACTAAGAGCCAAGCACAAACTTTTCGTTTGATCATGTGTGGTGATAGACAGGAAGCACTTACTGCAAGACTGATCAGCCTGTAATTAACTGAATGAAGTACAATGCACTGTTCAATCCAACACCACATAGGCATCTTTGCTATAGCAAAACCATGTGCCATTGATTCATGCACTAGATGGGACAATGCAAATGTAACAAAAAAGGTGAAAAAAGAAAACAAGGGAAAAAAAGAAGAAAAGGGGGATGCAAAGTAGAAGCAGTGTAGCACTGCTTTTACTTTGCATCCCCCTTTTCTTTTTTCTTTTTTCTTCTTTTCTACCTCTTACCTTTATTTTGCTTCCCTTACCCCCAACCTCCAACAGGAGAACACTTTGTATCAGCGTAACCTAACTTGGAAGGAAGCAAGGGCTGCACTCTTCTGCGTTATAGGTTTTTTTTTCAGACAAACATTTCCAACAGGCACACACGCCTACACTTATAGATGATGTAATTACTAACCCCATTTAAACTAACACGCCAAGGATGACAAGGTGACTTCTAAAAAATAGGTCCTCCTATCGCAACATCGGCCAGCCTGTCTTACGCACTTCCACTGTTCACCCTGATTACCCCACTAGATGTTTCCATCTGTCGACTCGCATCTTCATTTTGAATAACACTAAGACGAGCTTACATTGATAAATACGCACGAAAGTTTAGTGATGTATCATGTGTCAGATTAATCAACTGTGTTAAAAATTATTTATAACTTGCTTTCAAGCTTTTTATAGTGTTGCCTGAAACTTCGTAATGCCATGCACATGAACCAGATTGACAACGTAGTGCACAACATGCTTAAGAATATTGCGAGAAACTTGATAACGACATGTTATCATGTCGTTATCATGTTTCTTGCAATATTCTTAAGCCACGAGAATTTTCGGTGGCTTGAGAATTTTCGGTGGCTTAAGACCAGCCACCTAAATGTTTCGCTGTACATGTTTAAAATGTTCATGTTCACCCAAACGAGGTGCTTATGATTACAAGCCAAAAGAACCTACAAGTACGGCCTTAGAGCCTTCTGTAAGTAGACGTGTAGCATTTTTTCTGTGGAGGGCTTTACACCCCATGAGTGAGGAACAAAAGTTCTGTACAATGAAGAATGTTGGCAGCTATCAGTTATAGAAAAAATTAATGCAGCTAATCTTCCCCGACACAACTGTACATTTAGAGAGGTGACGTAGCTTCTGTCATTTGTGGCAGTAACTCCAACAGGACCAGTGCGAAAATTGGCACTACTTGGCTAGACAGATATCCAAACATGCCTGCCCGACTCCTTCTAGCCATCCCGGCTGAATCTGACACATGATTTCTTGACTGCTGAATGGACAAAAACAAAACCACTGAAGCACTCACAATATACAGCGCGAAGTTCCTCTGGAGTGGTCAACTTCGTCTTCTGCAATGAAAGAGCAGCACAGTGTACTGGTAAGGCACTCCTTGCAATGGTTTTCAATGCCGCACAGTGACCTTGCTGTTCCTGTTAAAGAGAGCTAGGGGAGCTTGGAGGGTGCTTGCTCTTTTCTGGGGGCTGCTGCCGCTCCTCGTTTTATGCTCAAGGTCAACCTGCACAATGTTGTAGATGAGGCTTTAAGAGTTGTATATAATGATATACAAATTTTTGCTGAACGCACATTTCCTCGTGGCACACTGAAGAATTTCTTATGAAACCTATGGTCTCGCATATGCAAACATTTACAATCGATCCGAAGATGCACTCGACTCTAAAGGAGCAAGTTTGTTATGTAGTGTATATAAAGAAAGGTCATTCAGCACAACCACAACTACAGTTGCACACAAAGACGACATTAGCTGGACGCTGTGGGCCGCTTTCATGCCATAGCGTAAGCTGACAGCGATCGTCCAACGATACTAAATATATGCAAAGATTGCCTGATTGATTTCAGGCAGTACTGAAGCGTAGGGCACGAGTCTATCGTTCTACTCATGAGCAATGCACACAATTTAACACCAGTACCAACCCATTCAGCTAAAAATTTTGATTAGGACTTATTCATTAAAGAGACTGACAAGTCGCCAGAATGTTTGATTGGAGGTGGAAATCAAAATCCGTGAATTGAACTGCATTCTTTTTGCAACTTGATCCTTTTAAAAATTGCACTTAAAAACCTAAAAATCAGTATGTCATGCAGCCTGTTTGTTTACTGCAAATTATTTGATGCTTTAACATGCAACAAGATTAGTGGTCAAAGTTACAGCATATATCAATATTACCTGTGCCAACATTATTCTGAGCTGCCTACGCAGAGGAGTCATCCCTCAAAAAGCAGAACTGTCATCGTGGCAAACAGTGCGAAATATGTGCATTTCACACACGCACGTGAAATGAATGCTTTCGCAGCAAACTGCAATGCACAAATATATAAAGCTGTTATACTGACCTCCTACTGTTTGCTGCCTGTGTTGTGTGACACTTCATAGCAGTTGGAGACCCGAAAATTCTTAAAATGTTTCCAGCACTTTCTGTGTTACCACTAAATGTACTCATGAAAGCTATGTCAAACAAAAAGAAACAAGCCCCGAAAATTATCTTCTTTCACTGCATGATTATACGCTCAGACTAGTAAGCTTTCTATTGCACAAAAAACAGCCACTATAAAATTGATATTCGGTCTCATTAACTGCTTTATGCTTTAAGCCATGTTAATATGTTAAACGGGTGTCCTGTTTTACACGATCTGGTCTGCATGAACTCTTGAACCGGGCACCATACAGGTTGAAAGACACACACAGAGTTTGAGACAAACCTAGTTTCCCGTGGAGCATCCTTATGCACTATAACAACACATCTTAATCTAGTTAGTTGATCAGAACTAGGTGAAAACAGCTCGCGCTTGAAAACCACGGGCAGAAGGAATGACGCCTGCACCCTGTGATCCCTGTACATTCTCGTTGAGGGTGCAGTTTTCATCTTATACTTATGCAATTTTGCATTTATAACATTGTTCGCTGCATAATCTTTGTGGCATTAAAGTTTGTGATGCCGTCATGTGTAGCCCATGTAATTTATAAAAATAGATTTCAAGATAGCTTGATTCAAAAATAACAAAGTACATCCAGCGCCATGTCCTGTAGCCATTCTTCAGGCAAGTCGCAGAATGATTTATTCTTCAAAACATATCTTACTTGTAATCACTACAAGAGCTAACTCGTACACTGGCACATTCTGTTTGCCTCTTCAAATTATAAGGTACTCTTTTTACACCAGAAAATCTGCAAGAAGAAAAGAAGTGCTGTAGTTGTGAAGAAAGAAAAGTAGAATGAAAAAAGATAACCTGCCCTGGACAGAGACCGAGCCTGCGAACTTCGAATAACATGTCCGATGCTCTATCAACTGAGCTACCATGGCAGCTATCCCCCTTCCATTTTGTATGGTATATATGTGCATTTAATCATGGAAGAGTCAGTCAGCGCTGCCTGTTACCATTATGGCAAGTGTGGGACACCATTTTTTGCCTACTGGCAACCGCATTACAATTGCTTCCAATATCCCCATACTTCTTTGGCAGCATTATGCATCTGTTAGTTCTCAGAAAATCTGCTAGTCACAGGAGGTGGCAATGGTTCGCCCTCCCACCTAAATGCATGTACTTGAACACATGCACAACTGATCAAAAAAACAAGTCACACACCGCTAAGATTACTGAGATTCACTGTTTCAGATTCATGAGTAAAGGAAAGAACTATAAATTTAAGGGTTTGTTGTCTTTGTTGAACACATTATAATGAGAACTAGCAGAAAATGATGCCAAACAAACTATAGGGGATGTTATAAAAAATACCTTTAACAAAATTGTGAAAAGAAAAGTGAACAAAAACGTAACTTGGCGACAAGGTACTAATGGGTTGACATTTTTTGACAATTGAATTGACATTACTTTTTATAACATTCCTATATTTTCCTGGTAATGTTGTCGGGTAATTCTCATTATTAGAGTGGTGAGTAGGCTGACAAAGAAAGATTATGGCATTGATACTTCTCTCGAACACCTAATAATTTCAGAACCTTAAAAGAGCGGAAGCTACTTTGAATAGACCAGAATATTTACTTGGAGCGAAAAAAAACGTACACACATTTTTACCAGGCTTTCTAACAAATTTTGAGACATAAAAGTGTATGCTGCCAGTAATGTTAAGTACCATTACTTTTGTCGCACTATGCACTGTAGCAGGTGTAGTTAGAGTGGTGATAGTGAAGGATTAATCAAGCACGCCACCAACTGCGTTCACATCAATGGTTGCGTATTTAAAAAAAACCTGCTGTATAGTAAAAAAAATTTAAAGCATTTATGATTTTATCCAAATCTAGTTATACCGACTGGGTATTGATTGATTGATATGTGGGGTTTAACGTCCCAAAACCACTATATGATTATGAGAGACGCCGTAGTGGAGGGCTTCGGAAATTTAGACCACCTGGGGTTCTTTAACGTGCACCCAAATCTGAGCACACGGGCCTACGACATTTCCGCCTCCATCGGAAATGCAGCCGCCGCAGCCGGGATTTGAACCCGCGCCCTGCGGGTCAGCAGCCGAGTACCTTAACCACTAGACCACCGCGGCGGGGATATACCGACTGGGTAAGCAAACCATTTGCATAAAATCAAAAGGCATAAAGTTATTCATGTATTATAACTATGTGAACAATTTCAGCAACACTGGGCTAAGTGACAATAGTTCTGTTAAAAACCTCTCTCATTATAACATGCATGAAAAGCACCACACCAGAATATTTTATAGTGAATGTAATATCGAGACTACTAGACTGTCTATTGACCTTTTAGAAGAAGGGTATATCCTTCACGTTCAAGGGGCAACCACTCAGCCTTTTCCAGAGCTTTTCTGTGAATATTTCCTGAATTTCAGATATCATTGGGCTTTATTTAGAGTGAACAGATTTTGCTTACGCATTGAAACCTAGTTCTGTATGTAACTGCAATTATGGGCGCCAAACCACCTCCAATTATTTTTTAACATTTGTGTGCAACGACTTCAGAATAGTGTCCTGATCAACAATGACAACTGCAGCAGCACAACTAGCTATGGGTGCCAAAAAAGTAGCTAGAAACAATACCTTTATCTTTTTGAGCCTTTTGGAAGTGTTCAGCCCCTCACTTCTTACCTTACAACATTTTTTTTAAATACGTGTTTGTGTGCCCACTGCTCTTGCTCCTTGTACGGTGAGGAGAAGCACATGGCAAGAAGAGACAAGAAAGAAGCATAGCGAAAAAAAGCGAAATAAGCAAGGACCTCTTTTGTATCGTCCAATGTGTGTAACATTACTATTGCGACAACATTTAGAACAATTATCATGGCTATGCATCCATTGTAGAGTCATACACAGCTGCAACACCCCGACTAAATTTCAACCTTGTGTTGGCTTAGGATTCCTTTATAGTGGCTAGCTAAAGATATCTGCATTTGTTCGACACATATTAAGATGCAGTGAAATGTGATATGGTAATCTCATATAGAATGCACGTCATATGGCTTCATTGTATATGTGGCCACAAGTAACTCTGGTTGCAAAGCAATATGGCAGAGCCTAAACAGACATCATCGACCACTCCAATCTGAACTTGCTTTTGCTACTTGCCCATTATCATCCCAGCAAAGAATGAACAATTGAATCTGCTACAGATATGTGCAAGCTTATGCTAAGGGCCAAGTATGAAGGGTGTTTTGTCATTATTGAGATCAGTTATTTGTTCAAGAACACTTGCTTTCAAACACAAATACATTGCTGTCGAAGTATCAAGACTCAAATATAAAGCAAAAAGCTGTGTCTCTTTAAAAATTACAGGCCACAAGGTGCAAGATAAATAGTTGATATACTTAGGATATAAGGCACGCACAAGAGGTGCTGCCATATTATACTTTTCCCTGTGTTGAAACCTGCTTGCTTTACTCTCCCAACACATCTGTAAAGATGCCGTGAAAACACTAAGCAGCCGATGCCGCATGGTTGAACACATGTCCAGGGATTCCACCATTCATATTGGCTAAGCAGCCCTACAGCCTCCACAGTCCTGTAACCATTTGTAAGAGAAATATAGTTCTACTCAAAGTTCTTGGTTTACAGACACACATGCAAGACGTATAACCACTCTATAGTGAGTTTGCGTGATAATGCGCTGGGTAGCAAAACCGATGCCACTATCAATTAAGTATCCCGGCCTGCCGCTTCTTTCTTTCCGTTCTTAAAAATTAATCAGTCCGTGGTTAATAAATGTTCCCCCAATGTGAAATGTACTGGCAGTCCGGTGAAGAATTGCAATATATTTCAAACAGAATCCAATTCATGGCAAGTAAGCATGCAATAGCGTTTTGTCAGCTGTTCAAGAAAACAGCATGAAGTTTAGCTAGAACCCATGTTTTTTATAAACACGATTCAATTTGATATATAAGTTGTGAGCATTATGTGAAAGAACACGGATTCATGTTTATTCAATGATTTATTATAATGTACTGATATGGATGCAACTAACTGAATATGAAACCATAATTTTTGCTTCAGCATTTAGAGTTATGAACACTATCGCACTTGCCAGCTGCATCTTGTCCAAAACAGCGGCAACCTAGGCTTGTTTCTGTAGGTGAGCAGTAATGAACAGTGCAAAGTAACAACGAGAAACACCAGTAACAACAGTATGGGGCAAGCACAGACTGCCAACTGTATAATATATTGCACAAGAGTTCGCCTGAATATCAGTAAGAAAACTCGTGCAAATGAAAGTCCAGTCGGAAATGAACAAGTTACGAAATCAACAATGCCTGGTTTCTCTAACAGGACCCTAATTCACATAAAGTATGCAGCGATAGGCCCCTACCGAGGTACGTCACAGCATGATGTCACTGGCACACGTAAAAGGTGTGGCTGGAAAAACACTCCCGCTGGTGGCTCAGCCCGGTACAGTCGTGCGGTGTTTGGGGCAAGTCTTAATTTTGCAAAGCTTATACTTCACGTTATAACGTCGACATTAGCTGTAGTATGTGTCAGCAAACACTTAGCTGCGTGGTAAACAGTGTGGTGAAATATTTGCCACGCTGTCTGTTTATCTTGAAGAAGTGAACACACGTGGTGGCCTGTGCGAGGAACAGCGGCATAGTATTCAAAAATGTGCACTGTTGACTGCGGCATGTAGTGTGCATTGAAAGGTATTGAGAATATCGGTTCAACTGAGAATATCGTGTGTGGTGTGTGCAGTGTTAATAACAATGTGTCTTGTTTGCGAAGACGTTAGCACTCATGGCAGGGACCAGTCGATAAAAAAACTTGATTCGACATTTTAGTCAAGGTAAATATGCAATTGACGCGACCATCTGCGAGTGGGTACATCTCGGTGTTTGCGCTGTGTGCAGAAAAAAATTGCATGATCACCGCGCTGGAAGATACCATTTGCTGAAGCTGCATGTATGAATCACCCCTACGAGTACGCAAGCCCAATAAAGGTATAACTCGTTTTATCGAAGGCCTCTAATGACTTCATGTAATAAGCAGAGATTCTTGTTTCACATATACTCAGCACCTTACCGCTCGATATTCATGAAGTGACAATGCACACAACAAGTTTGTGTGTTAGGTCCTAAGGGAGCAATGTAAATATGCAAACAAGTTGTAGGTGTCAGATGCAGCGATGTAACTGCACAAAAGATTACGTATATATTAAGCTACAGGTTTAGAATCGCATACATCTCAGTGGTCTATCAGGAACGTCACAAAAAACTTTCTTGCCAATCAGCCCTTGCACAGAGGGAGGGAATGGCTGGCACGGTGCTCGAAGTGACGTCACACTATTTGCAAACATAGAGAGGTTTCTTACTTAGGCAACATTTTGCACAATACATTTTTTAGATGCAAGACTGTACTCGTCCCACATTGATCATACTGATGTCTTATGTTCTTACTTTGTGCTGTGAATTACTAGGCATTTAGTCACCATGATCTTTAAAAGCTAATTTTAGTGTTCTCTCTCATATTGCTGGCAACTGTGTTGTTGCATAAATTGGGCAAAAAAACAAACACAGAAAGGCTGCCACAATAAATACACCAACATGGTTATTCTCCTGCAAACAAAAGTCGGCACTGCTACTGTCATTACCCGTCTTCCTTCTCTCTTTGCCTTGTTTGTGCTCAAACAGCCAAACACCCGATGAGTTAGATGAGAAATAATAATGCATCAAAACTATAAGTGCTTGCATCAGCAACTACACAACAGCGTGATAACGGCACCCCTGCCACACAGCAGCGAAACACATTTTTAACATGCTGGCAGTGAAGTATTTTATAAAAAGCAACTCTGGCAGATTTCAAAATCTCACATTGTGCATGCAAGTTTTCTTCAAAGTCAGGCGTACAATGTAGGTGCTGGCCGGTACATTATTAGTTACAAGCAAAGGCGTCTTGCAGGTACACATACACATTGCACGAACTTTTCTCTCTCTCTCTCTCTCTCTCTACACTAGGCACACACATTATATTTTTTAACAAGCACACGCCACTGTTTAGGGGCATAATAACGCTCTACCGTGAACGTATGCTAATCAACCCACTTAGGCGCTTGGCTAGGTGAATCGAGCCAAGTTACAAATTGTATCGCTCGCGAACGTAAACAAAATGCTGCTTTGCATCAAATGGCACTGCAGGCTTCGTTTAATCAACAACGTAGCAAGCGCCGTGTGCATCCTCCTAACTAAATTGCACATATGAAAAAATCGATCACCATACACATGCATGTTGCCGCAGTTGTCTCAAATTAGCTCCAGTAAGGCCGCGCCGACGCGCCATGGCTCTGCTTGCGTTAGCGTTGTCAAAGCGAATCGGTAACCGCACTCGCAAAGGCGCGTAAGGCTGCCGTTTCACGATGCCTCGTTCGAATGCGGCAACACACACTTGCACTGAGTGGCATACTTAGTCTACATAAGAAAGTGTCCCCCTTACCTTTAGTTTCTTTCACACTGTCATGAGGGAAGCGACCACAGGCGTCAGCCGTCACCACGGAGTCCTTCGAGTGCCCGCACAACGCGCCGATTCCTTGGACGACTCACACTTGATCCGCACTCGAAAAAACCGCGGGAATAGCGCGCAATCTTTGCACATCGCACGAACGAGGAACGGCGCTTCCTTGCGTAAATATAATATTTCGTGCTCTTGTGTGTAGCAGCGCGAACACATGAGAGACACACCGAAACTGCATGCCCACGGAAACAAAGAAGACAAGCAACATGTGGCTTTAGCTGTGGATAGATTTGACTTGAATATCTGTGTGAAAAAAACAAAAAAACATTTGCCGCTGAAATAAACTGAAAAAATGTATGTTATCTGGTAAAACAACTTCAAAAGTAATAAACGGTTATTCAACAAACCAGTTACAAATTATGAATATTTTCGCAGGTCTTTGTTTTGTTTTCTTTTTTTGTTCTAGCAGACAACAGCCTCTTACTGCTTCTACGACAGACGTAGTGCGGTTTTACGTTCGGTGCGTGTCGCCGACGCAAACCTCTATAGTAGTGGTATCAGAGTTATCAAATCTCAATGAATCATAGGATGACTACGAAGCAGTGACATTTTGACATAGTGCAGTACGCGATTTTTCAATGTATTACATTTCTTTGCTCTGCAGCAAATCGAAGCAAGCCGGCCGGCGCAATCAGCTGATGTCTCCGCTACGCGATGCATGGTCATGCGCATTAGCGTCGCGCCCCGCGCTCGATTTGTCATTGAGCGAGAGAGCTACTAAGTGAAACACAGCTAGATGCAGAGATTAATGGCGTATCACTCTAATTTCTTGTGGGGGTGGACTGAATAGCAAGAGAGCCCCGGGAAAATACCTTCAACTGCTCAAGCTTGTGTGTGGGTGTAAGGAGGACCACTAGGGGGCGTCGAGATGAGCGGACGCCGACGCATTGGCTCCGCCTTCTGCTATACTTCTTGCTGGTCTGCTGAGTTCAATCTTCCCTAATTTTTCACCAACGTTTTCGCTAAGCTTAGGGGAACGCCCGGATGGAAATTTCGGTCCGGGCCACTGCACTTTTCTCTTTTTCCAACCAACGTTTTGCCTTCACTCGCTAAGCCTCGAGTAGGCCCAACACGGCTACGGACTCCTGTGCTGGCGCGTCCCGCCCCTGCGCCGTCATCATGCCCGAAGCCATGGTGGATGGAGAAACGATCACTGAAGAGGAAGCCAGTGCGCCTGGCTGGATCGACGCAATGCGACGCCGAGCAAAGTCTTCAACTACTACCACCGGCAAGCCAGCCGGCGCCCGCATTGGCGCCCGGTGAACCGGAGCTGTGACGAGGGTTGTAGCCGCCAGCCGACTCCCCCCGCTCCCAACGGATCACCACCGTGTCATCGTTCGCCCCGGAGGTGGCCTGGATGTACGTAGGTGCACTAAGTTTAAGTTCTTGCAAGCTCTACTACTCGCTGCACGACTCCCGCCAACGGCAGCAGAGGAAGATATTGTTTGCACTAACGACACGCAGAATATCTTTGTGATCAGCACGCCGAACCTACAAACGGCCAAAACGTACGCCGGCCAAAGTGCGAGGAATTGTTCTCATGGAGCGAGAACATCCAGTATTCGCTTACGTAGCGGCGTCTGGCACCACCACCCGAGGCGTAGTCTGAGGGGTCGACGCTGACCTCCCAGACTCAGAGCTACAACGCCTGTTCGTCTCATCACATAACCCCACGTTAATGGGGGTACGACGAATCAAGGATTCAACCACCATCATCCTTCTCTTCGATGGACTTAAAGTCCCCAACTATGTGCGCTGCGGCATGCTCCTGCTGCGTTGCCCGCTCTACAAGCGACAGATCGACACCTGTCGCAACTGCGGCCGCGTCGGGCATCGACAAGACGTCTGCCCTACCCCATCTGTGAACACTGTGGTATAAAACCCACCGGACCTGACCATGAGTGTGTGACACCCGAGTGCGCGTTGTGCGGCCAGGCCCACATTACGAGCGACCGCACATGCGCAAATCGCTATCAAGTCCCTTACGTCGTTCGACGTCCAAGCCGCCGCAGATGCCGGCGTAACAACAACCAACAGACTCAAGGAGACTCGGCCACGCAACAGCCGACGCCCAAGTAACCATCCCCGACTCTACCGACGAAGCACCTGCCTACCACCACCAAGAACCCGACTGCAATGCCTGTATACTTCGGCCGATCGAGTCACCGGTAAAGGTGAGACTCACGGTTACGCGCGGTCGGGTAACTTGCCACAGCATGAAAACGATGAGATTCGTGAGCTCAAACGCGAGCTAGCGTTGCTGCGCAAAGAAAACGAAGAATTTAAAGCACTTATTAGAATTATTAGGTATTAAATAGCCGACTGCAGGATTATCTTGCACACGCGGAAACGAATAACATTATAGCCACAGATGCTTCAGTATTGGATGAAAAGACAGGTGTAGGTATATACTCACATTCGCTTGACTGGTCTTTTTCATTAAGATTACCGGATTTCACCCCAGTTTTTGAAGCTGAGCTGTTGGCAATAGTTCTAGCGCTGCGAAAGCTACCTTTGAATGCCGCTAATGCGATCATAATAACGGATTCCCTGTCAGTATGTACGTCGATTACGGCGTCAACAAAATCGATGGCCTTAAAGACGCTCCTTATGCTAGTTCCTCCTCAGCTGCAGCTACTGAAATTAGTATGGGTACCCGGTCATTGCGGCTTAGAAGTAAATGAAATCGCCGACACTCTAGCACGAGCAGCATTGGAAGGGCCAGTACTATCAGTCCTTCCCGAAGTGGCCACTATAACGGCGACAAGATACAAAAAGCTTGCGCTCAGTGCAGACGCTATGGAAGCAATATTGTCAACACCAGAATTTTCTCACTTAAGATTTCCATGGAAAAGTCATTGGTGTCCTACAAAACAGTTGGAAACCATAATAACCAGATTTCGATGTCGTGTCCCCCCGTTAAATTTCTATTCACATAGGGCTGGTCTGGCGATATCACCACTATGCAACTTTTGTTCAGAATTGGAAACAATAGAGCACTTTTTTTTATCATGTCGCCGATACAAATTGCTTAGGAAAACATTCTTAGCCCTTCCATTCGCTAGCCTGCGGTTGAACTTATCTACAGAAAACATACTTTCCTTCGGTGCTTACGATCTGGGCTTCAGCGACGAGAACGTTTTCTACGCAGTTTGCAAGTACCTGATTGAAAGTAAAAGAATTAAGCTTTTAATTGCGTGATTATTAATCATGCAAAAAATAATAATAATAATTCTAACGAACACAAGAGCATTGTTTAACTATCCTGATTCTTATTCAATGTAATGAATAGTTGTCTTATCTGCACGAGTGACAAGCAACTATTGCACTCCATTCATTCTGACTAGGGTTTCTTTATTTATTTTTTATCATTCTTTTTTCTGGTGGGTGGTTTCGGTATTAAAAAAAATAAAAAAAACTTACCTAATTAAATCATCGATTCTTGGCCAATCCCCCTGAGTGGGTACGAGCCATGTCTGTGGATTCATCATCATCATCATCGTCATCAACTTATTAGAAACATGCAGCAGCCGAGTGAACGCGCTGTCGAGACGCCGACGCCCGCCGCTCCGGCTGTTGAACGCGCTTCCACTAACTCGTCGAACGCTAAGCGTGCTGCGAAGCGTCGCGCGGCCGACGATCCTCCGGACGAGCCCATTACTATGTCTAATTTCATGGAGGCACTTGCCCGCCTGCGCGCAGACATCGCAGCAGACCGCGTTGCCGATATGACACCACACGCCCTCCAGCCCACCAAACTTCACTACCGGTTACAAATACTAGAACAGCACGCGGCGGTTCGTGCGACAACCCCTATGCAGTAATCATGGCTAACACAAGCAATCTTGTAATTTGGCAGTGCAATTGCTTTAGCTTTCCCAAGCGGAAGGCAGCCTTGCAACAATTCATTCAATCTAGTGCCAATCGGCCTGCCGTAATTCTATTACAAGAAACGCTGACCGCCGAGCCCATTTTGCGTACCTATCACACCGAAGCGGACCATCGAGCGGGGACGCGTGATATAGTGACGCTCATCTCTAAAAAGTACACATATGTTCAGGATGACTGCCAGTTGGGCGTGTTGGTAACGGTTCATGATGAGAGAAGCGCAAAAAATACACACACTCAGAGAGGACACCGACAAGCGCTTACAAGCAACTGAAAATTTTATTTCGAAGCGAACACTAATAAATACATCACACGCATGTACGTCATTCCCAACTTCCCCTGTCATCATCAACCACGTGATATTACACAATATGCACGTGCCCACAACCGGAAACGAACACGTAGCAAGAACTAAGAAAAGAAAACGTAAAAAACAAAGAAACATAAAAAACACACAAAACACACAAAAAGCAAAAAAACACAAAAAACGTAACACAGAGAAAAATACTGGCTTATGTGACGTCCAAAAAAGCGAATTCCGCATCTGTTAGTAGAACTGACACGCTTGGCTGACGCAACTGTCCCCTCCTTTCCTTATTCTATACGCTTCCATTATTTCTCTCGTCGTCTGCTTGTTGTGCCTGTCAATTATTCGTGTGTCGTAAAATTTCGGTTGGCATGTGCACTCTTTGCAGGGCATCGCTAAGTGTGAGTAAGGGGCCCCCTTCAGTGAACTCTCATGTTCACGAAGGCGCACATTTATGCACCGACCCGTCTGACCAACGTATTCCTTTCCACATGTGAAAGGAGTTCCGTATACATCTTTTTTGCACTCAACGTACCTCCTGCCATGCTTTATGGTGCATTTTTTCGACTCTCCAGTTTCTTTCTTGTTGACTAGCCTTTCTACTGCTGGAAAAATCCCTGATAACTTGTTTTCAGCTGAAAAAACAACCCGCACGCCATAACCTAATGCAACTTTTTTCAATCTAAGTGAAATATTGTGCAGATACGGCATCACCACTGTCCGCTCTCTTTCACCCTCAACTTGTCTCCTCTCTTCGCTTGTGCCAATGATTGAATTTTTTACTTCCCGACGATTCTTCTCACAGGCCAAAAGGATACAATCATCTTGGTAACCGGCTCCCCTCAAGCGCTTGATCAGCGCGAAAACACTCTCATTCAATGAGTGTACGCACGATTTTATGAGGGCAGCTTTGATGCAAGAAGTTTCAATCCCATTCTTCACTATTTTCGAATGTGCCGAATGATAGCTCAGCAATGGTTTTTCCAATCTAGGGTGATACATCCCACACGTGTAAAAAGGAGACAAATTAATTTTTATTTCTAGGTCCAGAAACTGAATGCGTCGTTCCTTTGGCACCTCAAAGGTAAACTGTAAGCCACACCCGTTTTTCCTAAAAGCTTTTAAAACAGTCACTAACGTGCTCATACCCGGATCGTTTTTTACCAAAGCAAGGTAGTCATCTACAAATCTAAACAGCCTCGGATGCATACCATCTAGCTCTTTACCTACTGCTGTGTCAAGTTTGCTCAAAAAAATCATTGCATAAGATCGGGGTGACACCAGACCCAATGCTTATCCCATGCTTCTGGACGTACACTTCTTCGTTCCACCCCACTAGCGTGGAACTCAGATACATGGCCAAAATCTCCATAAAACCTTCTACAGACACACCACAGGCGTTACAAAAAGCCACTTCAAAATTTTTTTCCGTGATGCACTCTTGTACGCTTTGTAGTAAAGGACCATGCGGAGCAGAATAATATAGATCGACGACATCAATACTGAAGGCATCAGAGACCCTTACATCATCTCCCTTTAAGTAGTCCACTACTTCCATGGAATTGGAAACCGAAAACGGGTCACAAAACCGGAGCGTTTTCGGGTGTTTTTGCAAAAATTGGGACACGAGACGTAGCCAGGTACCCCTTTCCGAGACAATGGTTCAGAACGGAAGGTTCTTTTACCGTAAAGAACGCTTCCAGCAACAAGCCTTTTTCACCTTTTACTGCTGAAGACAGCCTGCTCAGGTTCAAGTCATCTAGCTTCCTAACCGCCCGACGTTTTGCGGAAATTCTAGAAAAGAATTTCCGCAAAGTTGAGGAGAAGGTCAGCCTTGTAAAACTTTGGCACAAGCGAAGAGAGGAGTCAAGTTGAGGGTGAAAGAGAGCGGACAGCGGTGATCCCGTATCTGCACAATATTTCACATAGATTGAAAAAAGTTGCATTAGGTATGGCGCGCGGGTTGTTTTTTCAGCTGAAAACAAGCTATCAAAGATTTGTCCAGCAGTAGAAAGGCTAGTCAACAAGAAAGGAACTGGAGAGTCGAAAAAATGCAGCATAAAGCATGGCAGGAGGTACGTTGAGTGCAAAAAAGATGTACACGGAACTCCTTTCACATGTGGAAAGGAATACGTTGGTCAGACGGGTTGGTGCATAAATGTGCGCCTTCGTGAACATGAGAGTTCACTAGAGGGGGCCCCTTACTCACACTTAGCGATGCACTGCAAGGACTGCGCATGCCAACCGAAATTTTACGACACACGAATAATTGACAGGCACAACAGGCGGACGATGAGAGAAATAATGGAAGCGTATAGAATAAGGAAAGGAGAGGACAGTTGCGTCAGCCAAGCGTCAGTTCTACTAACAGATGCGGAATTCGCTTTTTTGGACGTCACATAACCCAGCGTTTTTCTCTGTGTTACGTTTTTTGTGTTTTTTGTTTTTTGTGTTTTGTGTGTTTTTTATGTTTCTTGTTTTTAAAGTTTTGTTTTCTTAGTTCTTGGTACGTGTTTGTTTCCTGTTGTGGGCACGTGCGTATTTTGTTATATCACGTTGTTGATGATGACAGGGGAAGTTGGGAATGACGTACATGCGTGTGATGTATTTATTAGTGTTCGCTTCGAAATAAAATTTTCAGTTGCTAGTAAGCGCTTGTCTGTGTCCTCTCTGAGTGTGTGTACTTTTTGCGCTTGTCTCATCATGGACGCATACGTTCGCCATGAGTTCCGCCCCAATCTCAAAGACGAACACATTATGATAGAGTTAATTCCAAACTCGATACTTAAACAGTCAGTCTTTATTCTCAACGTAAATAGTACACCCAAAAACAAACAAACTACATTTCAGGGCCTCTTTCAGCCAGCGAGTAAAATTTCAGGAGACCATATTTTGATAATCACTGGGAACTTTAATGCCACGCATCCCGACTTTGGGTACCCCGGCTCTTACCGTAAGGGAAATGCCCTGATGGCGCAAGTGCACGCATATAGACTCACTCTCTTAACCGATCCCATTTCGGCTACACGGGTAGGTAACTCGGTTACGTGTGATAGCACCCCGGACCTTACTATGGTTAGGTGCGCGGGACAACTCACGTGGACTAACCTGGGTGAGAATCTCGGAAGTGACCATTATATTATACAGACGATCATAAACGTATCTACACACAAACTGCGGCAGTTTCGCATAACAGACTGGGATTGCTTTCAAGAGCTTAGGAAACGCGACGACACTCAGTACGAAACCCTATCAGAACTCCTTGCACGAATAAAAGAGGATGCCGCAAGTTCGACTAAAGACGTTGAAGCCAAACTGGAGGTCGAGCGCATGAATAGCCGGCTAGCTCACCTACTCGAAGCTAAAAAATCACTACACGTAAAATGGCGCACGCAAAAGCTCAATCGCAACCTTCGTAAAAAGATAGCGGAGCTTAATCGTCAAATCGAGGAGCATTGCCATAGCCTTGAGCGTCAGCAATGGGCCGAATGTGTAACTCGGTTGATGGTCAAATGAGAAACGGGGCCAAATGTCACCTATTGAAACACCTACTAGGTGACAAACCGTCGAAAGCGTCTCAACAATTCACGATAGACTGACTAATACACAGACTCAAAGTCTCGGGTAAGACCGACACTCAAATCACCGACGAGCTAGCTACGCGTTACCTATGTACCAAACCCAGCTCCCCATTCGATTACCCGCCTGCCCTGGATGATACGGAGGAGGATCTCTTTGCATTCCCCTTCACTTGCGCCTAGGTTCAGGCTGTTATCTCCGAACTCAACTGCCGCTCAGCCCCTGGCCCGGATGCCATAAAGAATAAGCTTCTCAAAAATTTTGCCGAGGAAGACATAAAGGTTCTCACCGAGCACATTAACATAATGTGGGAGACTGGCAACGTTCCGCCTGAATGGCGGGAGGCAACCGTCATACTTATCCCTAAGCCGGGTAAACCGTTAGCGCTAGGTTCACTTCGTCCCATCTCACTCACGTCCTGCGTGGGTAAGGTGGCCGAACACGTAACACTCAATCGAGTCACAAAATTTATTGAGGAGTGCCAGATTTTACCGATCAACCAAATTGGCTTTCGTTCGTCCCTCTCCACGCAAGATGTTATGCTGATGCTCAACTATGAGCTCATGGATAAGGTCACGAGAGACACTAGAGCCATTCTAGCACTCGACCTCGAGAAGGCATTAGACCGCGTAAAGCACTCTCATATCGTCGACTCGATTCGCGAAGCAGGATTAGGTACGCATTTCTACAACTATGTTAGATTGTTCTTGTGCGACAGGACGGCTACAATCAAACTCGGCTCGATGACTCGAAGAAATTCAACCTGGAACCGAGGGGCACACCCCAAGGGGCTGTGATCTCTCCGTTCCTGTTCAGCCTCTCCTTGCGCGCTCTGTCGCAACAACTCTCACAGATCGACGGCATCAGTCACGCCTTCTACGCAGACGACATCACCGTCTGGTGTACGAGCGGCAGTGACGGCCATATCGAGGAGCGACTGCAAGAATCGGTAAACATGATACAAATATTCTTACGGCAGGCCGGTCTTTCGCTATCAGCAGAGAAATCAGAATTACTTCTATACCGCCCGAAACACAAGGCGCGCAGAGACGCATACGCGGGGATCAATGTCCTGACGGCGGATGGTACACCCATCCCCACGGTGGACCAAGTTCGCATACTAGGCATGGTAATTCAGGCCAACGGCCATAATGACGTCAGTATTTCTCAAATTTCCAGGAAGGCTGAAGCAATGGCTAAATTTATTAACAGAGTAGCTAACAGGCGTGGTAAACTATCTGAGGATAATCTCCGCAGACTGTTTCACGCTTTCCTCATGAGCCACATCAACTATGTGGCTCCCGCCCACCTGTGGGAAAAAGGAGACATACGCCTTCTCGACGTGGTCATCCGCCGGTCCAATAAACAGGTTCTCGGGTTACCTGGCAGCACCCGTACGGTCAAGCTCAATGAGCTAGGCATTCATAACACATTCAACGAAATCGTAGAAGCTCAAAAAGTATCTCAAATTGTAAGGCTGTCTTCCACGGCAGCTGGGTGACGGTTACTAGCCCACCTCGGATTCAAATCTCCCGTATCCCAAGAATGTCCGCAGCAGCTCCCCGAAGACCTGCGCGCAAAATTAACAGTGTCCCCGATACTCGTAACATGCATCCCACGCATAACGTTGGGAGACGTCTGGCACGGGCGCGAGCCCTACTAAGTACCGCAGCCGCTATGGAGGATAAGGTTGCCTTCGTAGACGCAGTGAAGTACAGCTCTACGGACCACTTTGTCTCGGTGGCTACAACACTCAAGGGCGAACACTTGTCGTCTGTGACTTTAATACAATCAAACGCTGATCGCGCCGTGCAGGTCGCTGTGGCACTAGCTCTCGCTGCCACCGATCGCACCGCCATTTACACGGATTCGCGCGCAGCCGCACGGGCCTTCATGACGGGCGCAGTTTGTCGGGAAGCCGCGTGCGTTCTCTCTGCTGCCGATTGATCAGGCAAAAAGCACATAATCTGGTTCCCGGCACACCTTGGCCGACACGTACACGGAACCCTCCTTAATGCCAACGAGTTGGCTCACTCCTGGTCGCGAGGTCTCACGTTCCACGCCGGGGAGAACCTCTCGAAGGCTGAAGACGTCACTTGTTCCTTCAGAGACACGTTGCTAACTTTTAATGAAATTTGCAAACGCTACCAGTTGGAGCGGCGGAAATACCCACTCCCGCACCGACACTTAACAAGACCTCAGTCCATAACTCTACGACTCTTACAGATGGAGGCGTATGCATCGCCTCTAGTTTGCTCTAAATACATAGATGGCATAAATCCGGGGTCTCCGCGCTGTGGTCATCCCAAATGTACTTTCCAACACATACTGTGGCATGTGTTGCGTTGCGCGAGAGCAGCGAGTCTCCCTCTGCGGAGGTGGACTGGACTTGTCTCTTCACAAGCCACGACAAAGGAGACCAGCTTAGGGCCATCCAGAGGGCCCATGACATAGCCCTGGGATTGAGCGCCGCCTCCGGATATTAATAAAGTTCTTTGCCTGCCTGCCTGTGGGTGTAGACATACTTGTTTTCATCCGCGACGGGGCGGCAATCTATAGTTGAAAGACATGCGAAAAGCATGTGACGTAGATACAATCACAAAGCATATGCACACAATAATAAATACGATCGCGTATCGTACATAAATATGCCAACACATAGTGTGTAAACAGCAAATTTGTATATATATCTTAAGCAGACCCGTACCTCCAGGCGCGCGCATGCGTTTTTCATGTTCTCCGCTTCGAAGGATTTATCGGCCATGGGCCGAGGTGCTGCTCAGGCTTCAGCCAGCGGCAACGACTACCGTGTTGTACTTCCTCGCCTTCCCACCGGTAAGCTTGTTGTGGACTCTGTTTTTCTACATGCGGACTTAGCTGGTCGGCCTTACCGGGCTCAAGACTTTAGAGATGCCCTTCGGGACATCATTGACTTGAAGGAAATAAGCTCCATAGGTCAATTTCAAATGTCTCATGTTTGGATGGTCACATGCAAGTCAACGCTGACGAAAACGAAGTTGGTCACAAGAGGCGAATTTTTCGTCAAAAGTCGTCGATGCCTCGTTATAGACCCGGAGCCCACGGAAGTGAAGTTGAAGCTTATGTGGCTTCCTGAGCGCTTGGAGGACGCCTATGTGTGCGAGGCACTGCAAGCTTTTGGGAAGGTGAAGACAATATCACAAGAAAGCTGGAAAGTGGCGGACATGGAACAAATGCGGACGCTAAATAGGGATGTTGTTTTGTCCCTTGCTGATGGAGTTCGCATTGCGGATATTCCTCATATTCTTGTTGTCTGCGGAGTGCAAAGCCTCGTCCTGATACATGGCCACCCACCACTTTGCCTTCGGTGCAGTAAGGTTGGACACATCCGTCGAAACTGCAGGACCCCTCGCTGTGACAACTGTCGACGCTTCGGTCATTCGGCCGAAGATTGTGTTATGACATACGCCAACAAGCTGCGACAGCACACAAAACAGCCAGATGATAACCTACAAGAGCATATTATGGATGCCACCGAGGTTTTGGATGCAACGGGAGACACTCCGTCAATGTCATATGCTGCAGGCTCTACCACAAGGAATCCAGAAGAGGAAAGAAAGTCACTCGCTGTTGACACAGTTGAAACTTCTGCGTTCAAAGAGCCAAGTGAATCATGCAAGCAGCATACCCAAAATGACTCCGCACAAACCCTAGCACAAGTAGGAGTTCCTATGAAGAGTGCTGTTGCGCTGACCCATAAAGATGCCGAAGAACCACCAGTACAAGATAGAGACTCTGGGCTGGATGCCGCAGAAAGTTCATCACCTGCTTGCGCTGCAGCTCCGCAGCAGCTTTTTCATCAAGGTGCAGTTTTGGAAGATGATATTCAGATCTCTACGGATACAGCAATACTGAAACGTTGCGCATCGTCCAGCTCTGATTCAAGCAAAGGGAGTGACCCAGTGTCAGTGACTAGGGAGTCACGCCGTCGCTGAAAGTCCATGCCAAAGGGGAAGTGTCGCCGATCCCGATCTAGGAGGCCTGGTGGAGGTTCACGGGAAGCCTCAGCGCAAACTCTTGGGACTGATCAAGTGGGACGATAAGCGCATTGGAAGGTAGTCACCATGGCGCAGTCTGAGCGACTTATATTTGCCACCTTGAACGTACACGGCCTTAGGTCTTCGCAGAAAGAAGCACAGCTCTGTAGACTTCTCAATCGGAAGCGTCTCGACTTTGTCGCCATCCAAGAGACAAAGATCGAGAGCGAGGAAGAGACCGAGAAGGCTCTGCGGCCTTTTCTGTCTCAGTTTAATGTGTGTGTCTCACATGCTAAAGGTTTACCTGCGGGCTGTTGGTTGTTTCTGAGAAAAAGCCTACCCTGTTCAGCATTCTGCACTAGTGTTGATGAAGAGGGCAGTGATTGCTGAAGAGGGCAGTGAATGCTGTGATTTCCTGTTGCAAGGAGTGCCATGGAGAATTATCAATCTATATGCGCTTAATGATGTTCCGAAACGACTTGAGTTATTTGATAAAGTGCGTAATTTAATTGACGTTGACAGATGCACGGTACTTATGGGAGATTTAAACTGCGTATGTGAAGCTATTGATCGTTATAATTCGTCTGAAAAGAGAGACAGGAGTGGTGAGTTTTTATCTGGTATTGTAGATAATACAGGACTATTTGATATCGGGGTCTCGAATCGGGCAACAGCATATACAAGAGTACAAGGCAGTTCTCATGCTCGCCATGACCGGATTTACGTGTCCTCATCAGTCCTATCTCGTAAAATGTCCTGCAGCACTGAAGCTGTATCAATCTCAGACCATCGTATTGTCATAGCGCAAATTGGTGAAAATTGTCACAAACAATTCCATCCCCAATGGGCTCTTTGGAAAATGAATTCGAAGCTTCTCTGTGATCAGGAATGCATGAATCACGTCCAGAAGGCATAAAGGCAATCTGATTGGCTTTCATATCTTCGCTGCTTGGGAGCTTTTTAAACAAGAAGTTTGTGCTATAGCTTTAGAAATTGGGGCTGTTAAGTCTTTCTATAGAAAGATTGATGAAAAAATACTTTTAAAAGTCTTTGCAATCTTTATGAGATGGAATGCGAAATGCTGGGAAAGTACATCAAAGACATTGAGAATATTAAGTGCCAACTACAGCGATATGATTCTGCTCGCTACCAAGGGGCACGTATTAGATCTCGGAATCAGCGCACTTTAAATTCTTAGCAACCGACGCACCAAGCTTTACTTGATGAGCAACGCCATGCGATTTCTAAAGGTATTCCAGACTTGTACTTAAACAATGTGCTCAAAAAAGACAACGGAGACATTACTTTGGCGTTCGAAAGGTACTATAACAGTATATTTAGCTCTCCTTCTGATGATCTTGACGCTCACATCAAGGCTAGTTTTTTTTTCTCTTGTGAACCCCTTGAAGGACAATGATTGTGCAGTCATTAATGGGCCCATTACTATACAGCAAATCGAGCAAGCAATCGACAACTTGCCTTTATTGAAAACGCCTGGCTCTGATGGCATCTCAGGTGTATTTTACAAAGCTTACAAGAAAACACTTGCTCCTATATTGCTGAATATTTTTCAGATGAGTTATAACATGGATACACTCCCACAATCTTTCTGAAAAAGCCACACTGTGTTAATACCGAAAACAACTGACAAGGAAAAACTTCGCTTCGTCGAGGGCTACAGACCAATATCGCTGTCAAACGTGAACTACAACATTTTTGCAAAAGTATTAGCAAATAGGTTGCAATTTGCTATGCCGATCCTCATTGGGTCTCATCAGACATGTGGGATCAGAGGTCGATCCATACAAACCAATATGCATGTTGCTCGAACAGTGCTTCAATACTGTCATGGTTCTCAAAAACATCTTAAAATGCTACAGGTAGACCTTGCAAAAGCATTCGATCGTGTTCGTCATTCCTTTTTTAAGGGCGAAGCTCCTTAGGGCGTGGGCTGTGCGTCGCCTGTAGGCTGTATGTAGCCACCTCTAGTTTAGTTCTTGCAGTGTTCACTAGATGGCGGTACCGTCCCCTGTATGTAGGGAGGAAGTAAAGCCTTCGTCGAGGTCGGACGTGTTTTTGGAGAGCTCCGGAATGACAGCTACAGATAAGTGTTTTTGCATGTTTCCAGCTTGCCTCTGTATGTAGCGTTATGAGAACGTAAGGCGCTAGCGTAAAGCTTGATTAGGTCTAGTACGGTGTACGGTTTTTTTTTTTTAGTATTCTGTACTGTGTCTTTTTTTTCTCCAGCCACCACGTGGCTGAGGCCTGCGCGTAGACCGACCACGTGCATGCGCAGGTGCTGTGAAGTGTAGCGTATTTATTTATTATTGTGGTTCTTTTTGGCTTAGACCAGTGTATTTTAGTACAGTTTTCTAACACGTGGGCATCGGTAAACTGAGCTAGCCATGATCAAAAAGACCGTAAAGTGTTCAGAGTGCGGGATAGGGTTGAAGGTGGAAATTAGTGCGGAAGAGAAAGCAGAAGATGACGCCAAGTGTAGACAGTGCGAGATCGAGGAGAAAATGAAAAATATGATGGCGGTCCAGAGTGGGCTCATGGAGAAAATCGCAGAGCTGGAGAATGCATTGGCGAAGGAGCGAGAGAAAACGTCAGCCATGGAAGGAAAGGCTCCGGGCAGCCGAGAAGGGCCTATCGAAGGTCGTGAAGGGGAACGAAGACGCAGGTGACGGCGGAAGCATTATGGCGACGACCCACCGTGCGGGAGAGATGAGGGAAACAGGCATGACAAAGGCAGATACATTGGCCACAGGGCCCAGCTACCGGGAAGTAGTTTTGAGGGAGGGAGGGAGCAAACCAGCAGCCGTGACTCACGCTAGTCACCTAGTCAGCAGCCAGGTGCAGGTTTCAGAAGGAATGTCTGAACAGGTCATCATCGCCGGTGACTCAAATTTAGTCCGATGCGCAGCGGCAATCAAAGAAAGGGTGAAAGGCGACAAGAGAGTTGCGATAGGGACGTTCCCAGGACAAACGCTGGGGACAGTAATGAGTCAAGCGGGTGAAAAACTCGCAGCTAAAGCTAACAATCGCAACCTCGTTGTAATTGCGGGAGGGTTAAATGACGTCCTAAAAAAGAATCGTCAGGACTAGCGACGACCTTGGCGAAAGGGGTGGATGACATGCGCACCGTGTCCCCCCAGGTGCAAATTGTAGTATGCACAGTACCGGAAGTACCAGTACGCAACATCAACCTGCAAAGAGCGGTAGTCGACGCAAACAAAGAGATATGGCGAATTAGTCGAGAGAAGGGTTTCGAGGTAGTGGATTTAAACAGGGAAGTGCACAGGTGGGGTGGATTCCAAAGAGACAGGATTCATTTCGATGAGAGGCTTGGACACGAGGTGGGCTGGCGACTGGCAGGACGCGCAGTAGCTTTTTTGGGGGGCTCACGGGCCCTTCGGAGTCCGGGGTAGCTCGTAACGGGGAAAACAAACAGGAGGACGCTTTGACAGGTAGAATTGCGAAAAACCAGAAAAAAGGTAAAAGAAAAAGGAAAAAGGCGCGTGTCGCAATTAGTTACATAAACATGCAGGGTGGCAGAAAGAAGGCAAAATGGTTAGAGATTGAGGAGCAGTTAAACAAAGAACAGATAGGCGTGTATGCGGTTACAGAAACACACCTTAGAGACTTGGAAGAGCCACCACATATTAAAAATTATGTTTGGGAAGGGTGTAACAGGACCATATCGGAAAGGAAAGGTGGGGGTGTAGGAATGCTAATTCACCGCGGAGCCAAATGGGTTAGAGTGAAACAGACGTGTTCAGAGCACCTCTGGGTTCTGGGCACAGTAGGTGGAAAGGAAACGTGGCTAGGGGTAGCCTACTTGTGGACGGGGAATAACTGCAGAGAAAAGAATCAGGAGATAGTGGATTGCATGAGTGCGGATATTAAGGAATTTGGTAATGGGGCCGAAATCATCCTTCTAGGGGACATGAATGCCCACATACATGACCTTGACGGATATTCAGACACCAATGGGAAGTTATTACTAGATCTTTGCGAGCAACACAGTCTGGAGATAGTTAACACAGGGCCTAAATGTGACGGCCAGATCACATGGGAAGTCGGAAACAAGCAATCAAGCATTGATTATTGTCTCATGACTGAAGGAATTTACCACAAACTGACAGAAATGAGGATAGACGAGGAAGGCATTAACAGCTTGGGTAGTGATCATAAACGAATAACATTACAAATGGGATACGAAACTAAAAATACGAGCATGGAATCAAAGTCTGGCAGCTCGTATTTAAATGACAAACAAATAATAAATATAGCCGCAAGAGTCGAGAAAGAAGTAGGCGAAATACCAGGCAAGGACTGGGAGTATAGGGAGCTGTTACATCTAATGACGAAGGAGATAGGGAAAGAGAAGAAAACCGTTTGCTGGAAAGGAAAAAAGAAGCCAAAAAGTTGGTGGAACAAGGAAATCCGGGAGGCGATCGAGAAGCGACGCGAAGCATCACGGGAGCATAGAAAGGCAAAAAAGAAGAAGCGGCCGCAGGACGAAGTCAAAAAAATATGGGAAATATATTTGGAGAAAAAATCCCTTGTACAGAAATTGGTAGAGGCAAAAATTAAAGGTGAAAGTGAACGCTGGATGACAGAGATACACGAAAAAAAGGAGGCCGCGCCTAGGATTTTTTGGAGCCACATAAAGGCGCTAGGTAGGAAGTCTGTCACAACGCAACAACATATTCTAGATGAAGGAGGAAATCAATTGGAAGGGTACGAAGCGCTAGGTTACATCCAAAAGGTAACAGCCGATTCGTTTAAAAAGAGCGTCCAGGGGATCTCCCCGGTGAGTAAAAGTGTGGCGGAGAAAGCAACAGAGGAAGAGCTAGTACTTGATAATTTCAACTGGAAAAAGGCCGAAGGAAAAATTCCAAAGCGCACTGCCGCGGGTTTAGATGGGATTCCCGTTAGCCTCATTAACGAACTAGGACATAACACTAAAGAAGCATTGTTAAAAGCAGTAGGAAAAAGCTTAAAGGACGGACAAATACCGGACAGTTGGCGACAAAGTAGAATGAACTTAATCTATAAAGGCAAGGGAGAAAAGGACAAGATTCGCTCGTATAGACCACTAACCATTACATCGGTACTATACAGGTTGGCGATGCAAGCAGTAAAAATGAAAATAGAAACATGGGCCGAACATAACGATATTTTGGGAGAACTTCAGAACGGATTTCGAGTCGACAGGCGGTTAGACGATAACCTGTTTGTTCTCACTCAGTGTATCGAAATATCTAAAATAGAGAATAGGCCCTTGTACGTGGCTTTTCTAGACATCACTGGGGCATACGACAACGTTAATCAGGAAATTTTGTGGGATATATTGAAGGAATGGGCATGGGCGACGACTGTATACAGCTTTTGAGGGAGATATACCGAGAAAATACAGTTTGCATAGAGTGGGAAGGAATGCGTAGCAAAGAGAACGTGGAGGTTAGCAGGGGTCTGAGACAGGGATGTCCTTTGTCCCCACTGTTATTCATGCTGTACATGGTGAGTATGGAAAAAGCGCTAGAAGGTAGCAACATTGGTTTTAATCTGTCACACAAACAGGGCGGCATGATGATTGAGCAGAAGCTTCCAGGTTTATTTTATGCGGACGATATCGTCTTATTTGCGGACAGTCGAGATGATATACAGCAGCTGGCGAATATATGCGGAAGGGAAGGTGAAGCTCTTGGACTAGGATTCAGTGTAACGAAGTGTGGTTTGATGGTATTCAATGATCCCTGTGATCAGACGGTGTCCATACAAGGCCAAGAAATACCGAGGGTAAGTGAATACAAGTACCTTGGAGTATGGGTAAATGAGAGTGATAGATACATGGAGGGTACAGGAAAAAGCCTCGGCAGCAAAAGGAAAGAGGAATGCGGCAATAATGAAGCACAGAGCGTTGTGGGGATACAATAGGTATGAGGTGCTTCGAGGTCTGTGGAAGGGTGTGTAATGGTTCCAGGGCTTACTTTTGGGAACTCAGTGGTGTGCATGAGGGCAGAGGTGCAATCGGGAATGGATGTAAATCAAAGGACTGTGGGACGCCTCGCGTTGGGTGCTCACGGGAAGACGACAAACGAGGCTGTAAAGGGCGATATGGGGTGGGCAGGTTTTGAGGCGAGGGAAGCGCAGAGCAAAATAAGGTTCGAAGAAAGGCTAAGAAATATGAAGGAGAGTAGATGGGCAGAGAAGGTGTTCTGTTATTTGTATAGGAAGAGCGTGGACACACAGTGGAGAAAAAGAACTAGAAGACTCACTAGTAAATATACGGCTGGTATTGTGAGCCATATGTCAACAAAGAGCGTTAAGGGAAAAGTCAGGGAGGCGGAGAGGATTTACTGGATGGCAGCTATGGAGAAAAAACCGGCTTTGAGTAACTACCGAAAGGGCAAAAATGAAATAAGGAGGGAGGCATTTTACGATAATTCAAGGGGAAGCGCTTTACTGTTTGAAGCGAGATCGGGTTGCCTTAGAACGCGTAGTTATAAAGCAAGATTCAGTAAAGAAGAAGAACAATGCACATGCTGCGGGAAAGATAAGGAAACGGCGGAACATGTTCTGATTGAATGTGGAGATATCCACCCAGGTGTACGTTTGGGCACGAACCTACAGGAAGCCTTGGGTTTTAGGGACAACAATGGAAAGCTGAACACACCCGCGATTGAAATAAGTAAGAGACGGTTTAGAGTATTGGTGGCAGAAAATTAGAGAGAAAGGACAAAAATAAATATTGGAAAAAATAAAATATGGACAGTGTGCCGTAAATGGCAGAGAACTTAAGCTGAAAATTTACCTTTTTTCCATTAAGATAGAATTTATCGAAGTAGAGGCATTAGGCCAACATAAAAAAAAGGAAAAAAGTTTTTTTTTTGTCGAGCCTGGTGGCATACTTGTCACCACCCCGTTATAAAGGGGACGCTCATAGCATCCATCCATGTAGCTACCTCTAGTATAGTTCTTGCAGTGTTCACTAGATGGCGGGTACCGTCTCCTGTATGTAGCCACCTCTCGTTTAGTTCTTGTAGTGTTTACTGGATGTTGGTACTTGTAGCTGATAATGAAAAGATGCAAGATGTTATAAACTAGAAAGCGGTACTTGTAGTTGATGAAAGACGCGAGATCTTATAAAATAGGAATGATGTCACATATGGCGCGTGTCATTGGTTGAAGGCAATCGTTCGATTTAGTGCGGCGACGTACGCTAGGGGGAGCGATGTAATAAAATCGAGTGGGCAAAATGTACAAAGGATTTACGGTTTACCAGGTTTACCTCCGGAGCTTCGCCCACTCATCATCATTCACTTCGTGGATATGGCGGAATTTTTTTCTCTTCTCGAACAAGCTAATGTTGGCAAAGTTGTTCTTAAAGGCATTAAACTATGCTATAATGAATGCTCAACTCATCTGATAGTTAATGGTCAACTCTCCAAGCCAGTTTCTATTCGCTCTTCTATAAAACAGGGATGCCCGATGTCACCTCTTGTATTTGCACTTTATCTAGAGCCACTGTGCTTAAGCATAATACAGTCGATTTGCATTCGTGGCTTTAGTATATTAGGCAGTGAAGTTGAAGTATTGGCTTATGCAGACGATGTCGCATTCTTTTGCACAGATAAACCAAGTGTCGAAAATGTGGTATATACTATTGAAAAGTTTGGCGTAGTATCGAGAGCTCGTTTAAATGTCTCTAAAAGTTTAGGACTGTGGTTTGGCTTGTGGGGTAGCACACCAAACCACTTTGCAGGGATTAATTGGACAAGAAGTCCTCCAACACACCTCGGTGTACCATTGCATGCATATAGATTGAGTGCGCATTACTGGAAGGAACGCGTCCCTAAGCTTGAACGACAGGCCCAGACATTTGTTACCTATCGACTTTCAATATTCGGGAGAGCTGAAGCTTGCAATACTTTTTAGCGACAAAGCTTTACTATGTATTGCAACTTATTCATTGCGCAAGATTCTATATACAACGCTTTCATCGTATTTTCGCTACTTTCATATGGTCTTCGACTTTTGAGCCCATGCGTCGTGATAATATATTCAAGCCAGTTAGTGAGGGTGAGTTAGGACTAAAACACCTTTATCTATGGCAAATAGTGTCCCGATTCTTCTCTGTTCGCGACAATTTCCATCCTATAATCCGTTACTTCTTCAAGGTTACACTTGTTGATTGCTTACTAGATTAATTTGTTTCATCCAACTTCTCCGAATGCCCATGCTTGTGGGGATTCATGCAGAGAGTTTACCTCGCAGTTCAGTTCCTTAAAGCTCGCTTTTTTGTAGAATACCTGTACACAGTATCGCGCAAGGTGCTGTATAAGGACCTACTGAGTACACTCTTCCCACCTCCATTGTATCGTTCACTGTACTCCAATCTGCTAGGCCACGATGTGTTGAAGCGTGTATGCAAAATGTACATTACACCGAATTGAAAAACATTCTTCTATAAACTCCACTCTAAAACATTGGTGGTAAACACATGCTTAGAAAGAAAAGGTATTTTCATTTTGTCTGTTAACTGCCGTCTATGTGATGTGCCGGAAACGATTGAACATTGCTTTGTTAGCTGCAAAGATGCCATACTGTTTGGGAATGTCTTTCAGCGAGCACTAAAAAACGTTTCGTCAATAATTCTCACACAATACGTTATCTTCTACCAGCAGCGCTTGATGAAGTGCCATATGATATGTTTTTCCTCATGCGTATGCACAGCTTGTGGAACACACGAATGCAAAATCGCAATGCAGAGCCCACCATCTCTTCAAGCGCAGACTTCATTAAAATGGCTATCCACCTAAAAAACATTTACGACGAGCTAGACTTTAGACTGGACTGGTACTCCGTCTTAGAGAATTGTTTGACCTCACCCCTTTTTTGTTTGTATAACACGATGTGAAGAACTGTTCATGTGAGAAACTCACGCTGTGTTAACCATTTAGTGTTTATGAGTAACGCTTGAGCGCTAACTTTGGCGTTCTGATTGTACTTTTGTTCACTTGATTTTATCTTTCTTTGTTGCGCAAGTACTTTATTAAATACCATGAAAAAAGAGCGCACATAGCTTAGCAAGCTAGCGCGCTAAGTTCACGTACGCGAGCACGACTACGCGGCGCAGGTTCGAATCCCACTCAGATTCAACATTTTTTAAATGTTTTTTATTGCTATATTTTCTAGTGCGTTAGGTACTAAAACAAAATAAAAGCAATAATGCGTTCAGGTACGTATGTGGGACTGTTTTTTGCACAACAGTTATTAGTATTTTTATTTTAATGACAATTTTAGTTATTTCATAATATAACAAAATTAAGGACTAAGGGGAACATTGGATCTGCTTGATTGTAAAGGGACTCGAGAAGTGAGAAAACTCTAACGAAAAATTTATTTGAGAAAAACTGAGCATTTCGCAGCCGGACCAGCTTCTTCTTCAAGGGTAGGCCCTGGGTATGCGCGAGACTTGCTATGACTCATCGCAAGCTGTGGCTGTTGAGGGAAGGCAATATCATCGAGAAGCAGTTCTAAAATTTATATGTTTTTTGATTCCTCCAAAATAGGGGCTGCACAATTGTGATCAAGCCAAACGAAGAATTGTGGGCACGAAATCAAGAGACAGAAAATGAACAATGTTTATTGTTTGAAAAATTGCCCTTAATAAAAGGAAGAGTTATGGCGCGCTACGTAGCTTCACTCGCAGTAGGGATTCTAGGCATACATATAGATAGTTAAAAACAGACAATGTTGCACACACAGAAGTTGGTTAAATTTCTTTGCAGCACAGTTGAAGCATCCTTGTACAACTGAAGCGTCAAGAGAAGCTCACGCGTCCTCACTTTATTGCGCTTTACATTGCTTGTATGCGTCCATGCAGCCATGATATAATTTAAAGCATTTGTTTCATCTATAATCTTCTTATTCTTTAAAGCTGGCCCATAAATTGTGTCTTATATAGCACTATAATTGAAGCATAATCTGCACGGTGGGCTGAAACAATGCTTTTGAACATCTCAAAACGACACAGCTTTATACACGACCACCCGTGCATCAATGATAAGCACCATTATGTGTCCGTACATATCAGTTGTGCTCTCATACTTAATTATTTTTCTGACCACTCCCTCTACCCCTACATACGCTGTAGGGCAGCAAATCATCAACCTGGTTGAGCTACCTGCCTTTCTTCTGTCTTCTTCTTCTCTTTTTTTTCTGTTCCATTTCATTTTCCTCTGTACTTCACAGAGGCATTATTCATGTGCATGAGGATTCACTGCCTATCGTAAAGTAAAGCAGGGAGGCGATTTCGCTTGATGCATCTGAATTTTGAATTCGCTCTCTTGATAACTTGCATGAAAGCTAATAACCAAGTAGCTCGACATGTGTGCGGCCGCACCACACGATACCAAGTGTTCATCCTTTACTTCGCGTTCTATAAAACCTGAATAGACCTGAGACGTTCACTTTGCCGTTTAGTTTTTTTTGTCACGTCGCGCACGCCGTGTTGCTTGTGGCTATCGGCTGTGTGTATACTGGTTAAGCAGGTTGTCTTGACCCATGGTGACTATTTATTCTGCGATATAAAATTTCTATGCGTATTTATTTAGTAAATTTGCATGTTTTAAGAGGAATAACACAAGTAATAAACGTTGCAAGTGAGAGCTCGTCCTGTCGACGTTTGTTTTTCGTTTATGTGCTCGTAATTTTGGCACGGGACTAATTATTTCTGTATATGTTCACTTTTTATCACTCTACATTTTCCTTCTTCATTTTTGCGGCCATTTCTTTCTGAATGGTCGACATTGACATCACGTACAATCACAATGACATTACTTTTTCTGGCCGCGGTGTAGCACCACCACGGATCGAATGGTATTTGTAGCTCAGACTGCCATTTTCATCTAGTGACATTAACATTTTCAGCCTCATTATTATGCTCGCACTCCTTAGTTTTCTATATTTCCGTAAGAAATTTTCCGTATGCTCTGTATAAGTTCCTTAATGAAGTTTCCGTATACTCCATAAACCTTTTCATATTTCCACATCTTTCCATATTTACCATAAGTAATTTTCCGTATATACGACATGACTTCCGTATCTTTCCATATATTCCATAAGAAATTTTCCGTATGTTCCATATAATTTCCGTATCCTTCCATATTTCCCCTAAAAGTTTTCCGTATATGCTATACAGCATCCGTATGCTTCCATAAAAATCCTTATCTTTTCCGTATAGCTCATAAGAAAATAGTACGGAGTCCATATGTTTTCTGTAAGATTTCAGATGAAACGTTTCTGTAGGGTGCTTAAGTGCATGCATATATAGTCTAAGTCAATGCGTATACTAAAAAACTGAACAGAAATGAAGCAGTCCTTGGAAACACATACAAAGATTCCATGTTCGAAACCATCTAATAAAATATTCAACTCATTACAGTCTGGAGGAACAGACAAATACACGCACAGTTATGAAAGGTCTCATAAGTAACATGAGGTACATTTTGCATTTGTGCAGTACAGTACTAGTGCACCTTCATTCATTCTGTGCATACATGTGGTGACCTTCTTCCTACTATTGTGTCATCGTGCAGCTGATTTCAAATCAGGTGCTTCTCACAAGGTTTTCAGTTATCTGTCCAGCTGTAAACAAAGCGCGTGTTATATTACAGTAAACTGTGAAACGACGGAGAAGTGCAATTGTATGCCTATAGCTATAAGTATCAGAAGGAACTACAAATTAAGAATGCATTTGTTAGAAAGCCTCCAAACAACCTATGTGCTACTGAGCGTGGTAGAAAAGCAGAACAAGCGAGAAGTGAAATAGCAGGCAATACCAGCAGCACTTAATCATGCAATTTTCTTTTTAAATCACCCCAGCAATGCACACTCGAGTTGCTATCTTGTACATGAATGGACAAGGGACCGCTGACAGCTGAATGTGTCAGCGTCGCTGGTACCCGACACGAAATCACATTACACTGCTACCAACCAGTGCACGCTTGTCATTAGCTTGGCAACACACGAAAACAATTTGCAGTGAAGCCAACGAATGTTTCAGCGTCGTACAATTCGCGAATACACTTATATAGGTACGTACGATTTCACATCACCGAATTGTGCTGGCTAGTTCGAGGTTTGTTTTCAGCGATGATGAATACCGATGTTGAAAACAAACACAGTGCAGATATAAACTCCTCCGTATGCACTACGCGATGTTTCGGGCGTCGTATACGGTGTCTCTATTGCGATGGAACCTACCGTAGATTTTTTCAGCTGATGTTCCTCGCATGTGCTGGTCCATGCGAACTAGACGGTAGAGGCCTACGCTGGATGCAGATGACACCGTTCTGAATTGCCTCCGCGGTAGACGAGGACTCACGCTCAAAGCTTCGAACCTCCGAAGTCTGTTAACACTCGTTTTCAGCACAGAAAATCACAGATAAAAGCACAAGAACACCAACGTTCTCCAGTAAACTGTACGATGCTTTCGCTCGGCCGACGATCGCACTCGGGACCTGCGCAAGCATAGCCGACCGGCATTCCCTGGATTTGTCAGCGTCGTTCGAACTCGGCATGAAACCGCGTCACGCTGGTAGCACTCGCAGTCGTTCGTCGTATCGTTGTCGTTCTACATTACGAAGCGGTCATTCAGGAACATTTGGAGTAGTTTCCGTGCTTGCTTCCAGCACTCGGCCGTGCCTTCGAAGCGGCGGCCATTAGGCATCGGCCATGGGTATTTGGAGACATCGTGGCCTCCGGTTGGTGGGCGCGTGGCCCCTGGTTGGTTGGCGCCACTGTTCGCGTGGTGACGTAGTGTACGCGTGGCAAAACAATGGTTGTAATTCTGCATGTTACACCACAAATGAAGTCGAAAGAGGATAGTCTTGCGTCTGGAGAGAGTAAACAAAACGTTTATTTTATGTTCTGCGCAAGAAAATCGGTAAATGGTATTCTGGGGGCTCTGCATTAGAGTGTATCGAGCGTGTAGCTGCAGTGGCTGGAATAGGCAAGTGTGACGAGCGGCAAGCGGCGCCTACGGAGCGCACGAAAGCCTCCGAAGAAGAGCCGTGCGGGGGCGCGTGCGATTGTTTATACGTCGTTTGCACGTTTCTGACAGTTCCATTGTGCGCGTTCGTCCTCGTTTTTTTTTATTTGCGGTTGCATTCTGACACCAATGATTCTGTATGCATTCTCGTGCCGCAAAAACAAAGTCATCGCTTCATCCCTGGGTTCACTACAGGCTATAGGTCAGCTAAAATAAAGCACACGTTTTTCGGCCTTCCGAAGGACGAAGCTCTATTAGTGCAGTGGCGGAGAGCGATCCCGCGCGCTGACAAGCTGCTTCAAGAAAACTCGGCTGTGTGCGAGCTGTACTTCGGCGAGTGGTACATTTCCCGGCACTTCAGGCACACTGTGATTGGCAAAATTGTCCGCATTGAAAGGGGTACACCCATAGGCGTCGTTCAGAGGAGAGGGGGGGTCGGCGAAGGTTAATTGCAGGGTGCCTCCTTCCTATTAAATTACTGTATGAGGCAGATTTTACGCCCCCTTCTAGATGACTAAAAGCGTGCCCCGCTGCCTAGTTAATGTATAGAACAGAATTAGCGCCCACCTCCCAGGTGGCCAGCCCCCTTTGCCCCCTCATGCGGACGCCTATGGGTAGGCCTTTCGGAGAAAGTGTTCGCATTTGTAGACGCATTTGAAGTCACCTTTTCAAAGTGCTTTAACTATAACAAGCTGCACAGTGACAGCTTGGAAAAGCTTGTTTCCTGCATGAAAAAAAAAAGATGTCTCACTGGGCTGTGCACATAGTCCGAGCCTCACCAGTCAAGTAAACAAGTTTTTTCTGCTCACTCGTACGCGTTTTTACCCAAAGGTACTCCACAAGGAGCGAGCATCTTCCTGTGAAAAGAGGAAGTGCCTGAAGCTCAGGCACATCACATAGGCCTGCAGCCCAATGTTCTGTGGAGCGCTTGTGAGCTATAAAACTTTTTCTTTGGCATAAAAAAGGACGTGCAACAAATTAGTAAGAATGCATTGTTGTAAACAGATAGTGAGTCACTACTCACTATCTGTAAATGTGTTGTGTGACCTCTGTGCAGAAAAGAAAAGGATTTCATCCAGATACCGCTTGTGGTTCTCGTCTCTGAATATGACGTTTTGATTGATGGGGCTTTATTTACAGATTTGTGCTTGAGGAAGTGATGGTTCGCCGTGGAAAGTGTTGCGAGCAATGGCTCACAACTGAGTTCATCGTTCCCCTCTTCCACCACTTCACATTGATGAATGTTTCAGTGCCGTCACGCACTCACTTTCGGTATCCTGTCGACCTGACGATATTTCTGATCTGTCGTGCACCCGCGTAGGCATTCTGTTTTTCAGAAGCTAATTAACATATTTTTCGGTCGCCATTTGAGGCCATGTACGAGTAAAAAATATATTTTAAATGCTTCACAATGCCCGCGCGCGGGGTTGATTGCCGTCTGTGCGCAGCGCATCGCCGCCTTGGGTGACGTGCAAACGTGTGCCAACACTGCTTGGCGGTTTCCTCTCAAGGCGTTACGTGCTAGCCGGCGCCTTCATCACAGTTTCCTATTCTAGCCACTGTAGTGTAGCGGAGGTGTGGTGGCTAGAAGGAGAGGTGTCAGCATCGGCCCGCCGGAGAGCAAGTGAGAATTCATCCGGATGCGGTGGCGCTGTGGACGCTTTTGAGATGCCCCTCCTCGCACCCGCACGTATCACTCGTTTTTTTTTTGCAAAAATTTCGTACTACCCAGTGGCATATAACAAATTCTACCTGTTGCAATATTTGCGCCGCACTGCAAAGCGTGTATTGGCACTGAAAACTAGTGTTTTCAATTCACTTCGTAGTATATCAGCTAAGAAGCTTAGAAGATAAAGAATCAAGTGACTTGCGGTGAGCTTGACACCAAAACAAAGTCCGTGCAGTTTTCACTTTGATGCCGCAGTGTTCTCCGTTTAGTTTCAATGCACGTAAAGGTATCAGCAACCGTTATTTTTTTGACTTGCCCAGTCAAGATCTAATTTTACACGCAAGACATTCATTTTCTTGAAAGCGAAAAACAACATGAAGTATAGACACAATATATTGTTGCGCACATACACGAAGACAACAAAGCGTATACGGTGAACGTACTTGTCGCCCGGAGTGAGAAAGGAAGAAGAGGATCAGGAGGATATCTAATCAGTCGGCCACTTCTGAGCTGCTCTCACTACCTAATAAACGGCCCCTTTCAACCTCTACCGGTCTCTTTCAAACGTAACAGATTGGTGGAGGTGCTGGATAAGCGGTTCAACTACGGAACGATCACTGCCACAGCTTCGACGAAGCCGTCGACTTGCCGATCTCCCACCATCTGCCGTGAGAGATTTTGACATGCCCGAAGAAGCAGGCGTTCCCAGGACAGCAACGTCTGGACCGCTTCCGTACTACCGAGTTCCACTGCCCTTCGAAGGAAAAGCCGGAGAAGATGTGGACGCCTGGCTCACCAAGTACAGACGTGTGGGCAAGTCCAACAGTTGGGATGCAGCCGCTATGCTAGCCAACGTAGTGATGCCCCTGACCGACAACGCACTGGTATGGTGCGAGAATCACGAGGACGCACTCACGACGTGGGAACTTTTTGTTGGAGAGCTCAGGGCGTGTTTCGGCGACGCGGTTGCCAAAAAAAAGTGGGCTGAGGAAACACTGTCGCAACGGGCACAGCTACCAGGTGAGACATGCACCACTTACATAGAAGAAGTGTTAAGGCTGTGCAAGGTGGTCTGTGCTACCATGTCGGAAGAGGACAAAGTTTGTCATCTGCTCAAAGGGATTGCTGAAGACGTGTATATTTTTTTATTGGAAAAGAAAGCCTCACTTCTGTGCCCGACGTCAGTAAACATTTCCGAATGTTTGAAACGCTCAAGATGCGTAGAATTGCGCCCAAGTTTGGTCGGCTGGTTAACGTTAAAACTGTTGCCAGTGGGTATACGAATCCTGGACTCGACCTCTTTTCTACCATTGGACAGATTGTTCGCGAGGAACTTTCCCACCGAGAAATGTCGTGTTCGAGAGCTGAGCATCCCAAGTTGTGTCGGCCACGTGAGGCTATGGAAGTGCCTCCTTTGACCCCATGGCAACCGACGATGAGTGCGGCAACTGTGGAGTAGAGCCCAGCCCCACAGTCAAGGATGACAACCCGATTTCCCGCGTCGTGGTATGACCGACGCTCTCAGTGCATGCCTCCTCGATACCCGACGTCTCGTTACGACGTATCCGATTAGTACATCCGTTACACAAGAACAAATGATGACGCTCAATTCATCGAAGAGCGACCAACGTTTCGGCCTCAGCCGGTGTGATATTCCGGCGGTTTGCCAGGTCACATATCATGGTTTCGCAACCATCGGGTGGCGCCTCGGTATCTCCAACAATCCGACTTTTCACTACCATTCGAACAGTCTCATGGTGTCAAGCCGCCGGCCCACATACCACCTGATGAGAACTATTGGCCCAGCAACTTCCGCAACCACTCCCCGGCATCTGACATGAGTCTAACGCCCCCACCGCGACCTCGTGCTCATCGTTCTTCACCGCTGCATTGCAAAGCAGCCTTTTCGCCACCGGAAAACTAGCCAGCGCGGCTGATAGGGGTGAGGTCGCTGGAAACGTGCTACTGACAGAAATACCTCCTGTGTGTATGTTTCAAAACAAAGTGCGTGTTTTGGTAGATTATGTGCCTGTGAGGGCCTTGGTGGACAAAGGTGCAACAATTTACGCGATGAGTGCTTCCTTTAAAGATGTGTTAGGGCGGAAAGTTGTTTTTACCTGGGATAAAACTACGACGTTCTATGGAATGAGTAGAGAGCCGTTGCGCCCTATTGGTGTGTGTAGTGCTGAAGTATTTTTGGAGGCCTTGTCATAACGACAGAGTTTGCGATTATTCCTCAGTCGACACATGACGTCATTCTCGGCATGAACTTGTTGCGAGAATGTGGTGCCACTATGGAATGTCGCATGGGGAATGTCTTTGTGAGTGGCCAGATGCCGTAAGAACTTCTGGAAACTCCAGCGGACGACCAAACTACACTGTGTGTCTGTGGCGATACGTTCAAATGTGTTCGTTCATATGTGTTCATATGTGTTCGTTCATATGTGTCTGTGGCGATACGTACCGTATGTGTTCCTGTTGTTTGTCGCGGCGCGGATTCTGACAGTTTCGATGCGAGCGTAGAACCAATGCGTATAAACTGCGTTGAGAAGAATGTGTTGGTTCCCCATTGTGTGGTGTCGATCGATGGCGGACGAACTGCCCTATGAACTGTAAACTGTTCCTTTGAGCCAGTTACACTACCCAATGGTTAGAAATTAGCTTCGGTCAGCAAAGAACTCGTGACCTTATGATTGGTCGAGCTCACAGACGTTCCGGAAGATTGTGCCGGAACTGGTTGTCACAATCTGGAAAAGGCGCTTATGGCAACGATAAATAAGTTGCTTAGTTCAAGCGAGTGCTGAACTTTAATGAATGTGCTGTTGAAGCACGATTCGCTATTCGACTTTGCGCAGAAGGACAAAGTAATCCGTATCCCCCTGTCTGGAACGCGCCATACTATCAACACTGTCGCGGCATGTCCGATTCGCCAAAAACCATATCGTGTTTCCCCGTCAGAAAGACAAATTATCAACGATCAAGTGCAGGAAATGATTCAAAAGGGAATGAGTGGTACAAGAGTCAGCCAGTCAATGGGCAGCACCGGTAGTCCTTGTTAGGAAAAAGAGAAGGATTTTGGAGATTTTGCGTCGACTATCACTGACTGAATGCCGTGACTAAAAGGACGCATACCCGCTGCCTCGTATAGAGGACGCAATAGACTGCTTACATTCAGCCTTTTATTTTTCCTCCGTAGACTTATGATCCGGTTATTGGCGAATTACGATGCATCCAGAGAACAGGGAAAAGACTGCCTTTGTAAGTTTTGATGGGCTCTTTGAATTCGACGTGATGCCATTTGGACTATGCAATGCACGTTCAATGCACGTTCGAGAAGTTTATGGACACCATTCTGCGTGGCTTGAAGTGAAACGACTGCATGTGCTACCTCGACGACGTCGTCATCTTTGGCCGCACGTTCAGTAAATACAACTCTCGTCTGGATACTGTTTTGAACTGCATCCTAAACGCTTGCCTAGTTTTAAACTCGAAGAAACGCCACTTCGGAGACCGCCAGGCGCTTTTGCTCGGGCATCTCGTTGACAAGAATGGCATCCGCCCTGACCCCTATAAGACAGCAGCAGTTGAGGCGTTCAACACGCTGCGTTACGCCAAGGAGCTTCGTAATATCCTGGGGCTTTGTTCGTACTTCCTCCGCTTTATTCCGAAGTTTGCCGACGTTGCGTGTCCTCTCACATGCCTCTTACGAAAGGACAATTCTTTTGAGTGAACTCCAGAGTGCAATTGTTCATTCCGTCAATTGAAGTTTTTGCAGACGTTACAACCCGTCCTTCAGAAACAGTCTTTCTGCTCCGACAGAGCTTCATACGGATGCTAGCGGCATAGGTATTGGAGCCGTCCTAGTACAACTTTACGGTGACCGCGAACACGACATCGCATACGCAAGTCGCTCCCTAAGAAGGCTGGAGCGAAATTACGCCGTCATGGAACAAGAATGCTTCGCAGCAATATTTGCGATTCAGCGGTTTAGGTCTTACCTGTACGGACGTCCATTCACATTCGTAACCGACCACCACTTATTGTGTTGGCTTGTCAACCTTTGTGACCCTTGTGGCCACCTTGCGTGCTGGGCACTCCGGCTACAAGAATACAGTTTTACCGTCGCTTACAAGAGCGGTCGTCGACATGCTGACGCGGACTGTCTGTCAAGTATGCTACTTAGCACAACGGACTGTGCATCCGATGACCTTGACCAGCTTGTAGCGTCTGTGTCACCTACATTCCCGGACTACCCCTGTTTCAGAGCAGAACAGCGGAAGGACGCTAAACTAGCACCACTATTCGCCGCTGCATTCGCTTCCACTATTGCACGCCGTTTCTGTATGCGTTATGGACTGTTGTTCAAAAGGAACCTCTTCAGCAGTGACGCGCGTTTCCTTCTAGAGGTCCCAGAGAGCCTGCGAACAGTTATTGCGAGTGTCATACACGACGACCCTACATCTGGACATTTAGGTTTGGCGTGAACGCTTCACCGGACTAAAGAGCGCTTTTATTGGCCTGGTGTGCAGAAGTTCGTTGAAAGTTATGTCCCAAGCTGCATGCAATGTCTGCGTCACAAACGTCCATAAACTGGTCCGGCTGGTCTTCTACAGCTGATGCCAACTTTAAGCGCACCTTTCGAATAAGTGGGGATTGACTTTCTGGGCTCTTTCTAAAATCGGCTAAGAGCAACCGATAGATAATTGTTTGCGTCGACTACCAAACACGCTACTGCGAGACGGCGGCCGTCCCCTTCGCAACTGCCAGTGAAGTCTCGTCGTTTTTGCTACAGTACGTCATCCTCTGACACGGCCCACCTCGCCTGATTATCAGAGATTGTCGACGACAATTCACAGCGGATGTCGTGGAGAAGATACTTCGTTTGTGTGAATCCCGCCTGCGTCACTCGACACCATACCACCCCCAAACTAATGGGCTGATTGAGCGTACCAACCGCACCATTATCAACATGTTGTCTGCGTATGTCTCATACGACCACAAGAACTGGAATGACGTACTCCGGTTCATTACTTAATCGTTCAACACTGCGAAGCATGAGATTACAGGTTATAGCCCTTTCTTTTTGCTTTGTGCACGTTTGCCCCAGCACACAATCGACTCAATGTTACTTTTACGTGATCACGACGACGTCACTGTCACCGAGACTCTCTGTCTCGCTGAATAGGCGCGTCGCATAGCTCGACTACGCATATTAGCATCGCAAGACAAAGCGAAAGCACGCTTTGACATTCATGTCATGGTTCATGTTGCCCGCCTGAAACTGTGCACGCCACGACAACTCGACTGACTCGTCCGGCGGCCTTCGTCTGCGCTGAGAGGAATGTTGTGCACATACACGAAGACAACGAAGCGTATATGGTGAACGCACTTGTCGCCTGGAGTGAAAAAGGAAGAGGATCAGTAGGATATCTAACCAGTCGGCCGCTTCTGAGCTGCCCCTCACGACCTAATAAACGGCCCCTTTCAACCTCTACCAGCCTCTTTCAAACGTAACAATATATTATGTTTATTATATATTATTGTGTTTATACACACAATATAATATTGTGTTTATAAAATAAACACAATACTATTGTGTTTATATTGTGGCATTAAGGTTGAATAAAACAGTAAGTTATATGAAACTCACCTAAAGCAAGTGACTAAAGAAAACAGTAAATATACGATGATACAATGGACATACATACACACAAGACATTTAGACTTGATTGGCAAACATAGATACAGTCACAAACCAGTACACGAAAAAAAATTGATTTCTGCATATGTTAAACACAGCCAGACAGTGACATCACAGTTCTTAATGAGAAACTTATAACAATGTGAATAAGACAATAGTAAAATCACAAGAAACAACAGAGTCTGAGTAATGCACAATAACATAAAATAAAACCTTCTTCACTGAGTTACACTATGGCAGTTAAGTCATACTTCTCAACTTGAAGAACTTCGTTTTCTCTTTCTCTTTCTTGATTGGACGCATTTTTTCCGCAGCGAAAAAAAGCATTCTGGCCAGTGTAAAGACTATCTCATTTGTCACTTCCAGTTTGCGGTGTTCACTGTCGACCATATTTAACCTCTTCACAGACAGGCAAGAGATAAGGTCTCTTATTCTATCACTTTTCAACTTGCTGAAACTTAAGTAATAGGTTAATGTATCTTCCATAGCTTTGACCAGTCTGTTAAGGACTCGGACGGGTGCAGAAGGCATGATTCTGCTGGAAGCAAGCTGGATTCTTCAGAGTGAAGCAACAACCTGCTACATTCGTTGCACATAGTCTTTTTCATGATCTTCTGGGTCACATAGACGCTGACGTAATAAGTGATCCGTGAGTCACTTTTACGTCAAATGAGATCAGTGTGGTGAGAGAGGGCTTCACAAGCAACTATGATTTTACGAACCTCATTGATGCGCCCCACATCTAGCAGCTCATCCAGCTTATTCTGTATTTTATTGAATTATTATGGATGCTCGGACATACAAGGCTCCGCGAATCTCCAGATGGTATGTTTCTACTGGAGGGTGACTGTGCCACACTGTAAAAATTGAGGTGATTTACAGAGATCAATTGTGTCGGTGAAGGGTGATAATACGAGGCAGACATTTGCTACAGAATTCTAAAAATATTTTAAGTGCGTCTTGGAAGAGACCAGACGTCATCAAGTATTTATAGCCCAAGGTTTTCGTGACATAGTGCCAGATGAAAAGGGTGTTGGTTAGAGTGACGCGGAGAGCTTCGGCAGTTGATTCACTCAGGAACCCACCCTCCTTAAGTACAGCTTTTCCCCAAGTTGCTAAGAACCCGTTGATAACATGCTTGTAGCTACGGGCGATGAATATTTTGTCGAAATGAGCTTCGCACACAACGAAGTTCTATTCCAGTGGTTTGTCAGTGCGAGGGATAGTATGCTCCCAGGCCTAGAGCTGTTCATCGTCGGCGGGAGCAAAGAAGAGAGACGCTTTCATCCCTTGTTTGCAGGCCAAAGCATATTGTCACGAGGTTGTGACACACGCAGCACTTGAGAGGAAGCACGCAGGAGTCAGGGCGGTGTCAGGCGAACTGTTTATTGGGCGAACTTGTGCCCAGCAAAACAAGGCCAAACACAACTCACAGCAACAGCGGCGTGAACAGTCGTCGGCCGACGGAAAAAGACTGACTAGTGGCGCACTGCGCCGGCTTTTATACACGCCTCGTAACGCGTTCCAGAGTGGCATACAAGATAAACGCGGCCTGCGTTGCGCTTAACAGAAAGTGATAGCGGCTTTCTTCGTAAACCAAAAGAACCGCACGTGTCAGTCTTTTATACACGCGTCATAACGCGTTCCAGAGTGGCATACAAGATAAACGCGGCCTGCGTTGCGCTTAACAGAAAGTGATAGTGGCTTTCTTCGTAAACCAAAAGAACCGCACGTGTCACTACCCCCCTCTGAAAAAGCATCGTCCCGATGCTAAAGACAGAACATAAGAGAGAGTACATGCAATAAATTACATTAACAATGCGTCACAGCTAATCAGCGCGCGTAGTAAGGTTTAAGTCGCACCACGTGTACGACTTCGGGTCGTGCACGGCATCGTTGGGATGACGTTAAGCCATCGGGCAGGACCTCATAGTCCAGTTCACCACGACGTCGGACTACCTTGTAGGGTCCAAAGTAGCGTCGCAGGAGCTTCTCAGAAATCCCCGTCGTCGTATCGGCGTCCAGACCCAGACAAGGTCGCCGGGTTGGTATTCGGTGTGGCGTCGTCGAAGGTTGTAGTGGCGCCTGTCGACCGTCTGTTGGCTCTTGATACGCAGGCGGGCTAGCTGTCGAGCTTCTTCAGCGCGATCCAGGTAGCTGGCGACGTCGAGGTCTTCTTCGCCGGTGCCGACCGGTAGCCTGGCGTCAAGCGTCGTCGTTGGGCTCCGTCCGTAGACGAGCTTGTATGGAGCAAACTGCGTCGTTTCCTGCACGGCCGTGTTGTACGCGAAGGTTACATACGGGAGTATGGCGTCCCACGTCTTGTGTTCGACGTCCACGTACATGGCCAGCATGTCGGCGATGGTCTTATTTAGACGCTCGGTGAGGCCATTCGTCTGTGGGTGGTACGCGGTGGTTCGGCGGTGGCTTGTCTGACTGTACCTCAAGATCGCCTGCGTTAGGTCAGCCGTAAAGGCCGTACCTCTGTCGGTGATGAGGACCTCGGGGGCTCCGTGGCGGAGGACGATGTTCTCAATGAAGAACTTGGCGACCTCGGCGGCAGTGCCCTTGGGCAAGGCCCTTGTTTCGGCATAGCGGGTGAGGTAGTCAGTCGCTACGACAATCCATTTGTTGCCAGAAGTTGACGTCGGGAACGGCCCCAGTAAGTCCATGCCGATTTGTTGGAATGGCCGTCGAGGTGGTTCGATGGGTTGCAGAAGTCCCGCTGGCCTAGTTGTCGGCGTCTTGCGTCGCTGACAGTCTCTGCACGTCTTTACGTAGTGGGCGACGTCGGCAGTGAGGCGAGGCCAATAGTACTTCTCTTGTATTCGTGACAGTGTGCGGAAAAAACCAAGATGTCCGGCTGTCGGGTCGTCGTGTAATGCTTCCAGAACCTCTGGACGTAACGCTGAAGGCACCACGAGGAGGTGGTCGGCGCGGAGCGGCGAGAAGTTCTTCTTCAGGAGGACGTTGTTTCACAGGAAAAACGAAGTTAGTCCTCGGCGGAATACTTTCGGCACGTTGGCGGTCTTGCCTTGCAGGTAGTCCATGAGGATCTTGAGCTCTGGGTCAGCTCGTTGGCGTTCCGCGAAGTCGTCGGTACTTATGGGTCCCAGGAAAGAGTCGTCGTCCTGGTCATCCTGGGGCGGCGGATCGACAGGGGCGCGAGACAAGCAGTCGGCGTCGGAGTGCTTTCGTCCGCTCTTGTAGACGACGGTGATGTCAAATTCTTGTAGTATGAGACTCCACCGTGCGAGGCGCCCTGATGGATCCTTCAAGTTAGCTAGCCAACACAAGGCGTGGTGGTCACTCACGACTTTGAAAGGCCTGCCATACAGGTAGGGGCGGAACTTTGATGTAGCCCAGATGATGGCAAGGCATTCCTTTTCTGTCGTGGAATAATTGGCTTCTGCCTTCGAAAGTAACCGGCTAGCGTAACTGATGACCCTTTCAAGTCCGTCGGTCCTCTGCACGAGCACGGCGCCGAGCCCTGTGCTGCTTGCGTCCGTGTGAATTTCGGTGTCAGCTTCTTCGTCGAAGTGCGCCAGTATTGGAGGCGTTTGCAGGCGTCGCTTTAATTCTTGAAATGCCTCGACTTGCGGCGTTTCCCATTTGAAGTCGACGTCGGCCTTCGTGAGGTACGTCAGTGGCTCGGCGATCCGCGAAAAGTTCTTCACGAAGCGCCTGTAATAAGCGCAGAGGCCAAGAAATCGGCGTACTGCTTTCTTGTCGGTGGGTGCAGGAAAGTCGGCGATCGCTGCTGTTTTCTGTGGATCAGGGATCACTCCCGACTTGCTGATAACGTGGCCAATGAACAATAGTTCCTCGTAGGCGAAGTGGCACTTTTCTGGCTTCAGGGTAAGTCCCGAGGCTTTGATTACCTGAAGAACAGCTTCAAGGCGCCGGAGGTGCTCGTCGAAGTTGGAAAAAATACGACTACGTCGTCCAAGTAGACGAGGCAAGTCTGCCACTTCAAGCTTGCGAGTACTGTGTCCATAACCCGTTGGAACGTCGCAGGCGCCGAGCAAAGACCAAAGGGCATGACCTTAAACTCGAATAGGCCGTCTGGTGTTATGAAGGCAGTCTTCTCTCGGTCTCTCTCGTCTACTTCGATTTGCCAGTAGCCGGTTTTGAGGTCCATCGACGAAAAATACTTGGCGTTGTAGAGTCTGTCCAGAGCATCGTCTATCCGTGGGAGGGGATACACATTTTCTTCGTGATCTTGTTCAGGCGGCGATAATCGACGCAAAAACGTAGGGTTCCATCCTTCTTCTTTACCAACACCACGGGTGATGCCCACGGACTCGTAGACGGCTGAATGATGTCGTCACGCAGCATTTCGTCGACTTGTTGCTTGATGGCCTCGCGTTCCCGTGCAGAAACTCGGTAGGGGCTCTGACGGAGCGGACGGGCATATTCGTCGGTTATGATGCGATGTTTCGCGAGAGGGGTCTGACGAAGCCTCGATGACGACGAGAAGCAGTCCTTGTATTGGTGGAGTAAGGCTTTGAGCTCCTTTTGTTGCTGCCTGGAAAAGCTTTGATTGACGTCGAAGGCGGGCGCGGACACTGCTGTCGACGTTGCGGCTCCCTGAGAATCGGTGAGGGCGAAGGCATTGCTCGCTTCCACAAATTCGCTTAGATGTGCTACCGTCATGCCCCTATTCAAGTGCCTATATTCATTGTTGAAGTTCGTCACCATTACCTTGGCTTCGCCGTTATGAAGCTTGGCTATGCCTCTTGTGACGCACATCTGACGGTCTAGGAGCAGGTGCTGGTCGCCTTCGATGACACCTTGTAAGTTGGTAGACGCTTTGGTGCCGACGGAAATGATGACGCTCGACAGTAGCGGGATGGTTATTTGCTCTTCTGTGACATTCAAGGCATTGTGAGCGACGTTGCAGTCTGACGCCGTTGCATTATCCGTGGACAGCGTGATTGACCTGGATCTTAGGTCGATGACTGCGCCTTGCTGGTCCAGGAAATCCATGCCTAAAATGACGTCTCGCGAGCTTTGCCGCAGGACCACAAAATTCACAGAATACGTCTGGCTGTGAATCGTGACTCTTGCCGTGCAGGTTCCAGTCGGTGTTATAAGGTGGCCCCCTGCTGTTCGGATATCCGGTCCTTCCCATGCAGTCTTTACCTTCTTGAGCTTAGCGGCGAAGAGACCACTGATGACAGAGTAGTCGGCGCCGGTATCGACATCGACTAGGGCAGTGACGCTGTGGCCGTCGATGATCACGTCGAGGTCAGTGGTTCGTCGTCTGGCGTTCCGGTTAGGTCGGGGCGTCGGATCACGGCTGCGTCGGCTTGGTCCGGTGCTGCTATGTCGCGTCGGCGGCGAGGCTTTGTCGTAAAGACTCTGCTCAGGCGGCGTACTGCGACTACGTCGGGAAAGTTCGTGCGTCGTGGTCGTCGTCATCGGCAGCGGCGGCGGCGGCGGAGGAGGATCTTCGGCATTGCGTCGTGCAGCAACCGCACCTCCATCGGTTGCTGCCTTTAGTTTCCCGGGTAGGGGCTTGGGGATCGGCCCCGGTTAGGGCCGGTGTACTGGCGGCGATCCGGGGAAACGTAGCGGCCAGGCGAAGGTGAACGGGATGGTCGTCGTTGTTGCCACTGCGATCCGGCGATGTAGTCGGCGATGCCGCGAGGGTCGCTCACCTGGGCGCGGACGCGGCGCGTTCACGTCGAAGCCACGCAGTCCCATCTCACGGTACTGGCAGTAGCGGTAGGTGTGCCCGGCTTCGCCGCAGTGGTAGCATAGTGGGCGGTGGTTCGGGGTGCGCCAAACGTCAGTTTTCCTCGGCGAGCGCTGGATTACTGGCGAGCGGGAAGGCGTCGGGGGTGGCGGCGGTGGCTGGCGACGAAACTGCGGAGACGTAGGGTCCTGGTGTTGGCGAGGAGCGGCGACAGGTTGTCGTGCAGTAGCGGCGTAGGTCATCGCCTCCGGTTGGGGCTGTGGCCGTTCAGGAACGCTCAGTGAGCGCTGTAGTTCCTCGCGGACTACGTCTTCGAGAGAGGCGACTTGGGGCTGAGACGATGGCAACATGCGGCGCAGTTCTTCACGAACAATAGCGCGTCTGGTCTCGCGCAGGTCGTCGGGGCAGAGTCCTCGGACTTCTGCGACGTCTGGCGACATGCGCCGATCGTATTGGCGGGTCCGCATTTCAAGAGTCTTCTCGATGGTGGTAGCCTCGGAGAGGAACTCTTGTACCGTCTTTGGTGGGTTTCTGATCAGTCCGGCGAAGAGCTCCTGCTTCACTCCTCGCATAAGCAGGCGAACCTTCTTGTCCTCAGACATGTCAGCGTCGGCGTGGCGGAAAAGTCGCGTCATCTCCTCCGTGAAGATCGTTACGTTTTCGTTGGGGAGCTGCACCCGAGTTTCAAGCAGTGATGCGGCTCTTTCCTTCCGCACGACGCTTGCAAAGGTGCGCAGGAAAGCAACGCGGAAGTCGTCTCAGGTTCGAAGCGTTGACTCGCGGTTCTCGAACCAAGTCCTTGCGGCGTCTTCCAGGTAAAAATACACATGACGCAGCTTGTCGTCCGGGTCCCACTTATTGAGGGCTGCGACGCGGTCGTAAATGTCAAGCCAGCTTTCCGGGTCTTCGTAGGTCAATCCGCGGAAAGTAGGTGGCTCTCTGGGCTGGTTGACGACCACGGTTGCCGAAGACCTTGCTTCCGTCATCGTGGATGCCGGCTTCGTAGCAGCCTTTGTTTTCTTGTCCTTGTCGGGGAGCGGCAGGTATTCGGGCGGTAGTCCTTGTTGTCTTCGGCTCACTCGAACGACCGGGTCGGCGTCGTCCTCTCGGCGGCTTGGGCTTGGCTCACGGCTGGATGGGGCGTACGGTACATGGACCGAGAAGCACCTCCACCAGATGTCACGAGGTTGTGACACACGCAGCACTTCAGAGGAAGCACGCAGGATTCAGGGCGGTGTCAGGCGAACTGTTTATTGGGCGAACTTGTGCCCAGCAAAACAAGGCCAAACACAACTCACAGCAACAGCGGCGTGTACAGTCGTCGGCCGACGGAAAAAGACTGACTAGTGGCGCACTGCGCCGGCTTTTATACACGCGTCGTAACGCGTTCCAGAGTGGCATACAAGATAAACGCGGCCTGCGTTGCGCTTAACAGAAAGTGATAGCGGCTTTCTTCGTAAACCAAAAGAACCGCACGTGTCAGTCTTTTATACACGCGTCATAACGCGTTCCAGAGTGGCATACAAGATAAACGCGGCCTGCGTTGCGCTTAACAGAAAGTGATAGCGGCTTTCTTCGTAAACCAAAAGAACCGCACGCGTCAATATCCTGCATTGCATCCAGGTGCAAAGCATCGTCTTTGCTGTTCACTCATCACTGTTGCCTGGTCACATTGGCACGTATTGATCCCAAACAAGCCAAAACAGGCAAAGTGCAGATGTTGTGACTTGCGAGCCCACGAGCAAGCGACTAAAAGTGCCGCGCTAGCGGCTGGCGAACGCTCTCAACTGATCACGGTGGCGACTTGCGCGCCGCTCCGCGGCGAAATGAAATACCAGCACGTCTCCTTTCAAGGCATGGTCGGGACCATGGAGGAACGAAAATTATCGGAGAGCCCATGACGTCATAATCGTGAAGCCGCCGCATCGCAAACACCCAAACTTCTTCCAAGCGAAGAAGCAGATCAACACTTCGTGATTTCCGGCGACGATGCCGCCGCAGCGGCCTTGGAAGCAGTTCTCTGCCGCCAGCGAGTCAATCCACCAGTACTGCTTCTTTTGCGTGTTTTTAAAAGAAAAGCTGTGCGATGCCCAGCTGTATACTCGGTGCGAATCGCGTGCACCACGGGATGTACCTGGTGCCACTTTTCACGTATGTTTGCATCCCTGTTGATGGAATTTGCATGCGGAGCTCTCAGCTGTACGCTCCGTTGGTTCTTATTCATTGTGTCGACTGAGAACACATGCGAACTTTCGTTTTTACTGTTGTAAGCATCGTGTCGCGTTTGTAGAAGTTGTGTCGTTCATACGGAAGGGCGATAAACTTTTCTTGTTACCGAACTAAGTGTGTATGCAGCGTACGGTGTGCACTCGCTGCGTGTTAGTTGTGTGCGCATTCGAAATACACACTTAATGTGCACGATCACGTATACAATGCAGCTGTGCCTTCTTTCTGACGTTAAGTACGTCAAGTACTAGGCTGGCGTTGTACCAAATAGCTACGAAGCAAGCTCTCAAAATCGTGCATTGCCACACTGACACTATACACCAGCAAGGAACTGTTAATCAGCCCGTAGATGAGGAAATATGGCTAAGAGAGAGAGAGAAAAAAAGGCCTTGCGGCGAGCAGAACGCGTAAGGCACTGCCGGGTGGGTGCGAATACGATGATGCAGAGGCTGAATGATTTTCATTCCGACACGTACCGGTGATTTCTGTGCCGTTGCACAAAAAACACCATGAAGTATTTCAGCACGCCGCACTTGGGCCTGCCACGCACGAACTGTCTGGGAAAGGTGTGCTCGCAACATTTTACTGCATGCAAACCATACAATACGCGCCAAGTTTACGCTAGGACCATGTAAGCGAAACAGCACTGAGAGCACGCTGAGGAGCGTCTGCTGTTTTGTTTGCCCCATCCCGGTTTGTTTGCCCCATAAGTTTGACGTCACATCCGCCACACTTCCCGCAATGCATTGGGATAGGATAGGACCTCTCCTTATTATTTCCTTCATCCATGGTCGGGACGATGCTGACACCTCTCCTTCTAGCCACCATATCGGAGGCATAGCGGAGGCGAACTAGCGCATCGAGGACGGATGGATGGATTGATATGGCTGTACCCTTTAGAGCGGGTGGTGGCTAGCGCCACCAAGCCGTAATACTTCGTGGACCAATAGGTAGATTAATCTTTCCCATTTGAATAGTGAGCTTGAGGACTCGTACTTTGCAGTGAAGATTTCATTTTCACTTGCGCCTTGGCTTTAGCTACCAATAAGATAACCTCCATCTAGTTAATTCTACCCGCTTAAAGTCTATTTTGCCCTCCATGTCCCTAAACCCCAGTGCTTTGAAAAAACTCTGCGGTATCATCTTGAACTATAGGGTGGAGCCCTTTACAGAACGTTATCAAGTGTTTATCAGTTTCCTCTTCCTCTCCGCACACGCACTGCATACCGTGTCTACCCCTTCGCATTTGGCCTGATACGTCTTGGTTCGCAATACTCCCGTCCTGGCCTCGAACAGGCACGTTACACAAGCGCTATCTGGCAGTTTTCTTTGAAAACAAGGCGTGCAGCCTGCAGAGAAAGATGTGCGCCAGTCTCGGAGGTGATAAGGTGTAGAACGCAAAACAACGGGCAGGTGCCACCACCGTTACTTCATAGCAAAGCGTTGGAAACACGTTTTTGAGCATCGCGTTGCACTGTCAGTGCTGCGCGATAAACGCTACATTCCTTAAAATTACTCGTGTGCCTCTTTTAGTATAAAAGCAGACATACAAAACTTTGAAGTGTTGTTATGGCGCCTCAGATATGCGCAATAGTTGCTTTTTAATTGACAATCACACAACTATGAATGCAGAGCCTTGAGCAATATTGGTGGGCGCAGTGAATGGGGTTGGCCATTGGTGCCATTTGAGGTATCGTTAGGGCGGACAAACAGACAAATGCGCCGACAGAGAGACAAACCAAAATTTTTCCGTCGAAGGTCCCTAAAGAAGACTATCGCCCTTGAAAATACTAAGCCATAGCCTCCTAGATGATCAAGCCCGGCTTGATTCCTCGCGCCTCCTCGCGTATGCCCCTCCGACGCTGACGTCGAGAGGCGCATTGGACGCTTTTGACGCGTAGACGCGAGCATACGCGTTCCAGTGGCTGGCACTTTATCCGTCCCTGCTACGTATAGACCCTCCTCCTTCTAACGCCGCGCGCAAAGAGGGAGATGGAAGAAAAGAAAGCCATCACTGGGTTGAATGATTGTGTGGTTGAAGGAAAGGATACAGGCACCATCTTCTGCAGCCCTTGATTGTTCAACAACGCACGAAGGAGGTCGCTATAGGGCCACGGTGTGCGGACGCGCGCCGCATCGGCTCCGCAGATTTTCTATCGTTTTCGGCGATTTCTTTCCAGCCATTCAGTTCAGAGTATTCCCAAGTGACTGCGAAAGTCTTGCGGTCTCTTCCGATACCATTTGTGCAGGTGAGCCCATGTTTCGGTCACTTTTCGAAGATTGCCCGTACCGCCACGCTGGCACGACAGTCAAGCCAGTAGACAAGGCACGGTAGGCCTGACAAGTCGTCGGAGCAAGCGGGTGCCCCATCCGCTGCGCCGGCGCCCGAAATGGAATTTGTGAAAGTCGATGGGGAGGAGATATCGCCGACGGAGTTCGGAAAAGAGCAGGGATGGTGCGAGATCAAACGAAACACCAAAAAGGCGGGTGGAGACGCCGACCCGGCGAAGAACCAGCAAGCAACGCCAGCGTATACCGAGAAGGCGGCGTTTATACAGAAAGCGACGCAAGATCACCATGACGAGCCGAATGCCCAACCTGCCGACGGATGACTACAAAATCATCGTGCGACCCAGGGATGGCTTCAACGTATCCCATTACCAGAAGGACCGCGTCCACTGCTGCATACGCAACGCTGCAGGGGTTGGGCGCGAGGTAGCCGAGGAAGACAGCGTCTGTCTCTATGAGCGACAAAACGTTATTGTGGTAAGCACGCCGTCAGAAGATCGCGCTAGACGATATGGAGGCATTTGCAAGCTGCGAATTGGCGACCGCGAGTTCGAAGCGAGTGCCTACAGAGCGGCTCAGGAGAACACGTTTAAAGGCCTCATCAGGGGCATATCGCTAGACGAAAAGCCGGTGGACGTCGTGAGAAGTCTGGTTAACCACCGCAACCCAAACGTCCTGCATGTCAAGCGTATGGGAAACACGACCAACGTGATAATCCTTTTCGACGGCTACTACGTGCCTCGTTACGTGAACTACAGCGGGATGATGATAAGGTGCACACTTTACAAGAAACATATCAATATGTGCTACGAGTGTGGTCGTCTGGGACACAGGGCCGACGTGTGCCCCAACCCGAACGAAAAGAAGTGCCGTGGGTGCGGATGCGGCAACCCGCCCGACGATCATCGGTGCGAGCCGGTGTGCCAACTGTGCGAAAAGGGTCACCTCAACGGAGACCGCAAGTGCAAAGCTAAGTACAAGACACCCTACCTAGTAAAGCACCGACAGTAGGAACGCAGAATGCGCGAGGAGGCTGAGGCCACCTACAGCAGTAGCAGCACCGTCAATGATGGGGAGGAGGGCTACGGACGACGCCACGCACCGAGACGACGTAGCGGCAACAGTCGATCGGCCTCGAGGGAGACCCGCGCGTGGAGCCGCACTCGCTCCCGTACTCGTCCTCGAGCCCGCTCTCGTAGCGTCTCCCGACCCCGTTCAGCGAAGCCTCTCAGCACGTCGACGGCCCGAGCCAACCACACAGCTGCAGCCAAAGGCGGAGGAGAGGATGACCCCGGTAAATTGAGGTGGGTGGACGTCGCCTCCGGACGAGCGCCCAGCGCACCACTAACGCGAACCGAGACTGCCATTGACAGAAACCCAGATGTAGATAGACGCGGCAGCTCTGCTTACAAACGCAACAGCGACCCAGAAAGTCTAACGCAGAAACGATTGGATCAATTCGAATCAATAATCCAAAAACTACAGCAGGAAAATTCAAGGTTAAGAAACGAAATTGCCACGTTGAAGGGGGAGGCCCCGACAGTTCACTTTCCTCCTCCTCCTCCTCCTCCAATTAAACCCGTCGCAGCCGACGCGGCTGCTAGTACAGCCGAGAGTGTGGAGGAAGTCATGGAGGCTCAAGACGCGCACCCCGCACCCACTAAACGTAAGGCACTTGACCCGGAACAATTCGACGTCAAATCGCAAAAACGCGAGGAGAAACTCCGCGAACGATTCGATAGCCTCGACGACAAGGTAGACGCGATGATGACCCAACACGCGCAGCAAGCCGCGCAACTTAACAACGCAATTGCTCAGCAAACCGCACAAACCAAACAGTTGAGCATTGCGATATCTCAGCTCACAAAAATGGTCGCGACGCTGCAAACGCGCATAAACAATATCGAAATGCGACTTCCGGGCGCAGTGGGTTGCCCAGTACGAACGACTGGGAAACCGTACTTTAGGCCGTTACCCGACGAAGAGGCGCATGATCAGCCGGACGGCAAATCATAACACGTACAGTCACCATGGCTCGACAAGAAACCACACAAACACAACGCCCACAACAGCATAACACACGGAACACGTTCACTATCTGGCAGTGGAACTACGGAGGGTACAGGAGGAAACGGGCGCTTCTCCAACAATTCTTACGTAGCCGGCAACGACCGGACGTAATACTATTGCAGGAAACCAATGACCCGGTCAAGCTGGCGGGGTACAAATCTATAGACGAAGCTGAGACCGCGGGAGCCCCACCGGCTGCTGCAACGCTAGTGCGACGCAACCTCACCGTGGCGCAACGCGAACTTATGAACGTTAGCATGCCGCATGTACTCATAGAGCTCATCCCGACGAAAGGGCGCGGCCCCGGCCTGTTTGTGCTGAACGTGTATAGCAGACCCAAAGCCAGACACCGCTTTAGCACGTTACTGCGAGAGGCGCGCGAGGCAGCTGCCGACGGGCCCTTGCTCATCGCGGGCGACTTCAACGCGCCCCACGCGGCGTGGGGGTACGGCTACGAAACGCCAAAAGGTAAGCGCCTTTGGGACGATGCGCAGAATGAGGGCCTCGAGCTCATCACAGACCCTTCCGCGCCTACGCGCAGGGGCAACAGCGTATGTGCAGACACCTCACCCAACCTCACATTTACCAAGAACGTTGCTAGCGCGCGATGGCACAATACACAGGAGGACCTGGGTAGCGATCACTCAGTGATCGAGATCCAGGTCGACGCTGAACCTCACCACCGCGTTCATCGGGAAGGTACCAAGGGCAAGAACCACCGGCTGGTGGATTGGGACGCGTTTCGCAATGTCCAGAAAGAGCAGAATCGTGGCAGTGCGGCCACTGAGGATATCGATAGCTGGACTGCGACGCTCAAGGGGGATTTAGAAAGCGAGGTTCCGCCAGAAGCACAGCTCGAAGTGGTAGACAGCAAACTCCTACACATGTGGGAAGCCAAGCGCAGCCTGCAAGTCAGGTGGAAGCGTCAACGCCACAATCGAACGCTGCGCAGACGCATAGCACGGCTAAGCAGGGACGCGGAAGAGCACGCGTTACAGGTATGCAAAACGCAATGGGAAGAGATCTGCGATGGGATGGAGAACCAGCTGGGACGGGCCAAGACGTGGCATCTCCTCCGGTACCTCTTAGATCCGGAGGAGACGAAAACATCGCACGCACATAAGCTTAACAAGTTGCTGCACGACTATACAAAGGCACCCACGCGGACTTTCTAGATGACGTGCGAAGCCGTTACTTTCAGTCACGTAGCTCCCTCGCGCACTCGGCATACACCTGGGAGGTTCAGGGTAACGTGGAGCTAGACGAGGACTTCAGCGTTGCAGATTTAAGGGCGGTGCTGCACAGGCTCAACACAAAGTCGGCGCCAGGCTCGGACGGGATAACCAACAAAGCGCTACGTAACTTGGACGATGAGTCGATAGAACAACTGACGGCTTACATGAACGAGTGCTGGAATGCGGGCGCTATACCGAACTCGTGGAAAGCGGCGCGCATAATTATGATTCCCAAACCGGGCAAACGAGTACAGATTGACAACCTTCGACCGATATCCCTGACGTCCTGCGTTGGTAAGGTCATGAAACATGTGGTTCTCGCTCGCCTTACCAACTACCTCGAGGACCGAAACATGCTCCCACACACGATGCTGGGGTTCCGTCGTAACCTTTCCTCGCAGGACGTTATGCTTCAACTGAAGCACGATATCGTAGACAATCCCACACGATCCACCAAAGCGATACTCGGGCTCAACCTCAAAAAGGCGTTCGACAACGTTAGCCATGCTGCGATACTTGAAAGTACACGAGCGTTGGGACTGAGCGAGAGAACGTACCACTACGTACGGGATTTTCTTACGGGCCGCCGGGCCCAATTAGCGATCGGCGGACTAGAATCGCAAGACATATACATAGGTTTTACGGGCACGCCGCAGGACTCCGTAATCTCGCCCATGCTCTTTAACCTCGTGCTTGTCGGATTACCACGAAAACTCGCTGACATAGAACGCCTCCACCATAGCTTGTACGCCGATGATATCACCCTCTGGGTTGCCGAGGGAAATGACGGCCACGTAGAGCAAACGCTGCAGGAAGCCGTCGACGTGGTGCAGGACTACCTTCGCGACACTGGCCTCGAATGTTCCGCCGCTAATTCGGAGCTCCTGCTCTATAGACCCTCGCGCAGGGGCCGTAAACCCAAAAACGCCGATTCCGCATTTGAGTGCGCATATAGAAAAATTAATGTACGCACATCAGGCGGCACTGTCATCCCACAAGTTAACACCATTAGGGTACTGGGCTTGTGCCTGTCCGCCAACGGCCACAACGGCGAAACCGTTCGCAGACTAGAGGGCGCGGTCAGTGAAACAATCCAGTTGCTGAAACGAATAACAAATCGGCATAGCGGAATGAAGGAAAGCAATACCATTCGCCTGGTACATGCTTTTGTTATGAACCATGTAACGTATGTCGCCTCCTACCTCAAGTGGCAGGCGACTGAACGCACAAAACTAGATTGTCTCATCCGCAAGGCGTACAAACGCGCAATCGGATTACCGGCCAATGCAAGCACGGATAATTTCTCGAGCTGGGGTTGCACAATACTCTAGATGAGATAATCGAAGCACACAACATCGCCCAGTACGAACGTCTGGCGAAGACCAGAACTGGTCGACACATCCTCGAGACACTGGGTATCAACTACCATAAGCAGCGCGGCGAAAAGGTCGGGATACCCAGACGTATTCGCGAGCGCATCGTCGTTCTGCCGTTGCCTAAGAACATGCACCCGACACATCACATCGGTCGGCGCAACAGGCGCGCCCAAGACCTTGAAAAGAAATTCGGCAATAGCAAAGACACAGTTTACGTAGACGCGACCTGTTACGACTGCCACCGCGGCTTCGCGGTCGCGATCACGGATCATGTAGGAACTTGTGTCACGAGTGTGACGATAGGCACGGAAGAGACGGAGGTGACCGAAGAAGCTGCCATAGCCCTCGCGATAGCCACCACGGACACCGAGGTGATAATAGGTGACTCGCAGGCGGCGATACGCAACTACGCCAGCGGCCGGATCTCCCGCGAAGCAGCCCGCATTCTCCAAATTCACGAACGCAACATCTGCCGCAAAAACGACAGTATGGACCCCCGCCCACCCGTATGGACCCCCGCCCACACGGACCCTCCGCTTGCGGGCAACGCGACTGCCCACGCCGCGGCTCGAGGACTTACACGCCGAGCTGCGACGCCTGCCGACAGTCCCGATGTTTCGCACACTTCAACAGCGATGCGGGAATGGACGTAGGGGAATCGCATGACCACTTTCAGAGACATCACGCAACACTACAGACTGAACAGATGCAAATATCCACCACCCCACGCCAAACTAAACAAGAAACAGCAGGTTGCCTGGAGACAACTACAGACACACACGTACCCGAATCCGGTGATCCTTCGCCTATGCTACCCAGGCATTTATATGTCCGACGCGTGTAAGGCGTGCGGGAGCCAGAGCGACGCTGCAGCACATGCTGTGGAAATGTACCGGTAGCACGCAGCAGTCCCCTACGAACCCGGTAGACATGGCAGTCTCGAACCGCGAGGCGCGATGGGAGGCGGCTCGGCTCAGCCACGACCTTGCCGATCAACTGTGGGCCGTCCGGCAAGCCCAGGATGCCGCCCGGGTCCAAAGACTCGAGGCCGTCGCCTAGGCCGGGCTGCTTGTAGCCCCACCCCACTCAATGACGCCGGACATGTTCAATAAAGTTTTTACTCACTCACTCACTCTGCAGCCCTTGCCCTTGCGGGAGTATGGCTCTGCGGAAGTGGGGGGGTAGGGTATCTCACGCGCTGGTGCCATTCCCCCTTTCCCGTTCCTGCCACGTAACTCTTCTTCATTCAACTACGCGCGCAAAGAGAGAAAAAATACAAAAATATTGGCCCGAATCTACATGTTGCACTGTAAATGTCGTCGAAAGACGATAGTCTTGCGACTGGAGAGAGTGAGCACAACGTTTATTTGAAGTCCTGTGCAGGAAAATTTGTGAATGGTATTGTGAAGGCGCTGTGTTAGAGTGCCTCGAGCGTGTAACGGAGGCGAACAAGTGCATCTAGGAACGTTGAACACGAGCGCCATCTGGCAGTTATCTTCGAAAACGAAGGCATGCGTGACCACGGAGAAAGATGCGCGCCAGTCACAGAGGTGATAAGGTATGGAATGGAAAGGTGCCACCACCGCACCGTCGTAGCAAAGCGTTGGAAACATTTTCTTGAGCATCGCGTTGCACTGTCAGCACAGCGCGTTAAACGCTACAGTAATTAGAGTGTTTTGTGTGTGTCCTCTTCTAGTATAAAGGCAGACATACAAAACATAGACACGTTGTTATGGCGCCTCAGATATGCGCAATATTTGCTTTTTAATTGACAATCGCACAACTATGAACGATAAACCTTAGGAAATTTTGGTTGGCGCTGCGGATGGGATAGGACGTTCGGTGCCGTATGAGGTACCGTTAGGGCGGACAAACAGACAATTGTACAGACAGACAGACAGACAGACAGACAGACAGACAGACAGACAGACAGACAGACAGACAGACAGACAGATCAACTTTTTTTCCGTCAAAGGTCCCCAAGAAAAACTATTCTCTTTAAGAAAAGCTGCCGTGGAGTGTTGGTTTTCTTTCATACCGATCTGCTTTTCTCCGCGTAGATACGCTCCTCCTTTTTCGTCACGTGCTGGCCATGCTGCGGCTGCGTGGCGGAAAGCGGGAGGTTCTGCTACGCAGCAGTCGTTGTTGTCGTCTTTAGAAAGTCCCAGCGCTGGAAATTTTCGCTCGCAACTTCTTTTGCCAGGAGAATGCTGAAGCCGAAGTAGAAACACTTTGCAAGCTGCGTACGAAATTGATTGACTCACTGCAAGGCGAATGTGTGCAGACGGGCATTACAGAGTACTTCAATTCATAACAGATGTCCTGTGATTTGTGAATAAATGTAAGTCTTCTTAAACTTCCCACTGGTGTGTTAGCTCAATGCACATGCGCCACTGCATGGAGAGCCCTCCGTTTATTTAGCTTTCATAATTGCGAACTTCCTTTATTTCGAACAAATTTTCGAGCCCCTTCAAGTTCGAAATATCGAGATTCGACTGTATTAACTATTCCTAGCTTATACGAGAAGTATTGCGAAGAAACACTGAAACACATCTATCTTACACTTAGCCGATCTCGTGAATTGGGTATTAGCCATGAGAAGAGGTGAAGAAGAAGAACGGAGGCTTGCTCGCCATATATCCTTCGTCTTTGTGGGTGTGCGCCAGAGTGTCAAGGATCATCATCATCATCATCATCATCATCATATCCTTCGTTTTAGACCCACCATTATCGCTGCCTCAAGTTGCATCTGATAGCCTGCATCAATCCCTGCTCAGATATACTCCTTTTTCAATTTTCGGCTTTTCTTTCTATATATTTTTTTTTCAGTCCAAAATTACTTTGTGTTTGAAAAACCATAAGCCTTTTACTTACGATCCTGCCGCCCGGTTCCTGGCCGATCCCCCTTTGTGGGTGTGCGCAAGGGTAACAAAGATCATCATCATCATCATCCGTGCCGACCGGTTGTGCCCCTCGCGATCTCCGACGACAGAGTAGCTTTGAGCTTTTGGACTTGCTCTATGCTATCTCCTGACGCCGACAAGAGCTCTCGCAAGTGTTGCCCCGTCCTCAGACTCCTGTGACCGTGTTTCCATCTGTCCTATCTCTCCTATCTCCTCGATATGTCTTCGCTCGCTGGCTTAGTGCATCTCTCTCTCTCTCTCTCTCTACACCTTTATTCCTATCCTTTTAATCCCTCCTCGCCCCCATCCCTTGCGAGCTACTGTTGAGGTGTCGCACCCTGATGCAGACATTTACGGGGCTCACTTTTAAGGGCGAAGCTCCTTATAGCGGCACCCGTTCGTCCCTCGTAGTCGTAGTAGTATAGTGTGTAACCAGTCTTACATTTGACCTCGAAGGTGGTGCCGGTGGTATATTTCTTCTGTGCGTTGTTAAAAAATAAAAAATTCGCAGCGTGTGCGTCAACTAAAAGCCGAATTCTCTTGTCTCTCATTCCCCCTTAGCAGCCATTGGCATGTACACTGAGCACTATCTGACAAGAAAGGGTTTCTACGTTATACTCGCTAGGCGTAACCTTTTTGGTTTTAGAAAGGTTTAGCGAGCGTTGGGCCGCAGTGCCATAAATACAGTGAACTAGCATATACCATGAACTCGAGGTGGTCAAAGGTGGGAAGTAGATACGAAGCACAAGCCGTAAGAAAGTGTGCGTGTGCCTCCTCTCGCTCAGTCCTTGGAATGTCCGCTGGATGCTGGTGCTTCTATCCGAGGAATATATGATGAAAAGATGCGAGATGGTGGTACTTTGAGTGCTAAATAGGTGGACAAATGGACACACAGACAGATGCATGAACGGACGCACGGACGACTGCACGGACAGATGGACGCATGGATTAACGCAGAAGCGGATGCATGGACGAACGCAGGGACACACGAACAGATGGACGTGCGGACACATGAACAGATGGACGCATGGACGGGCGGATGGACGAACGGGCGGCCACACAGACGCACGCATGGACGGACGGAAGCAACAACGAATGCTTCGGATGCTTCGCCCAACTCTCCATCATTCACTTCGTAGATGTGCTGTCATTTTCTCTTCTTTTCCCTCTTATAAAACTCACCCCCCCAAGAAGAAGCAGGAGCGCCAGCGTATCACCCCTCTGCGCACTATGCAGAGAAATGAAATCAATTGAACATTTTTTCTATTGTCGCTTTACGCTATACCTAAAAAAGCTTGTAGTTTTCCATTTCTGAAAATCGGCGTTACATTGACAGCAGAAACTGCACTAAGATTTGGTGCCTCAGTTTGGGGCCATTGCCACAGGGATGCTTTCAATACCATTTGCGCTTATATTCAGGCATCCAAACGTATCTCTTTATGATCTTCAATAAAATAATCATTATTTAGTATAAAAACACAAAAGAATTCTTAATGGTGAGGTGAATTAAACGAAGCTGAGTGGCAATCACAACACCTGAAATCTCAAAATTTCTCAACTTGACTTTTTCGTTTCTTTTCCTTTTTTCGTTTGTTCTTTTTATGTGGTTTTCCCTACATTAGTCATAATATAATACAAATTCATTACACATAATTGTAATCCTCACAGAAAAAATGCACTACACTTTCTTGGCCAATCCCCCTAAGTTAGTGCGAGCCATGAGTCCAGAGAAACAAACAAACAAAGCGTATAATATACATCGAAATACAAGAGTCGGCTGAACGTACACGCAGTATATTGACAAAAGCATTTGCCTTCGCATGTGACATCGACTATGACTAATCTTGCTTGACAAACTGACCTCCTGAACATCCTATGATGTTGTGTAATCAATGTGGACTTTCCAAAAAAAAATAGAGCAGTTGTATAACACACCTAGGTATTTTATGTGCTCTATTTAAGGAATATGCTATAGATAATAACTATGCGAAATATGAATGGGGTCCTTCAAATGAAATGGCAGTACGGAGCATTTTATGATTTCGGATGCAGGTGTACTTCATCAAGGCACTCTTCTAGAGCAGATAAGTATGACTGAGGTACCTGGTATAGACTGTGAGTGTTTTCGGCCACAGCAAAAAATGCGACGTCGTCCATACAAACATATGCATGTACATCTTGGTGTTGTGGTATAGAACTCATTAGTATATTAAATAAAACGACAGAAAGTACTGCCCCTTGCGGAACCCCTCTTGTCTGCGTGTATGGAGACGAAGAAATGCCGCTTTGCGAACAATAGAACGTCCTATTTTGCAAGAGTTTTTCAACACACGCCGTAATATATTTTGAGAGCTTCATGTCGTGCAGCTGATCAACTAAAGCTGCATGCGCAATGCTGTCACGCGCTTTCGAGATGTCCAACGTAACTAATGCGGCATACTTTCTTTCAGGCCGAGCTGACTCAATGCGACTCTCAATATCTATTTGCCTTTTCGGTCGGTTTCAACATAGTGTAGTAAAAGAAAGACGTCAATGAAAGACACGAGCAAGCAAGAACTGAGCTTTTAAGTGCGTGAGCATTGTTCCTACAGAAAAAATTCAACATAAACAGGAGGTTAGTTTAACTACGCTGATTCCTATTCAAGGTAATGAATGCATTGTCTGATCTGAACGAGTGACAAACAATTACTGCGCTTCTTTCGTTCTACCAAGGGTGTCTATTTCATTTTTGGGGGCGCGGGGGTATAAATATTGAATATTGGATTCGTAATCGTGTAGATTTATCATCATCATCAGCTAGCAAGGATGAATCGTTCGACGTGCCCACGTGGTGAACGGCAAGCGACGATCGGCGGGTTCACACTTGAGTTACACGATTACTTGTTTGTGGCTTTGAGTTCTATTTCAGCAGTTGTTTGTGGTTTGTGCTGTTTGATTTTCGGAGTTCAAGCAACTCAGGCTGTCTCGATGACGGTTTCTTCACCTGGCCAAGGGCCTTCTCCTTGGCTAGTTTTATACCAGCCAAAGATTAACCGATTGGTTCTTTCTATGCAGTGGGGTTATCAACGTACCCGTGGCTCTGGTAACGACCAATGGAGGTACGATACCGATGAAGAGTCCGAAGGTGATTCAAGTGGAGCTTCGGAAAGCCACATCATATTTTTAAAAGATTACTGAGGTTCAGCATTTTGGTCGTGGTGGTATTTTGTACTGCGGTGCCGATTAGGAGTGCGTTCGAGAGCTTCTCAATTCTTTTGAGTCTGCTACGCATTCCGTGAGCCCGTTCATTCCAATGCATCTTGCTTCTTAGAAAGTCGTAGTCCGTGGTGTAGATACGAGCCTGACCCATACTGAAATTCTTGGATTATTTTTGGTAGCAGGTGCAGTGTCAGTATACAGGTGCACGCGTCTGGTTGACAACAGAAAATCACCTATACCGAGTCGGTGATAGTAACCTTTGCGGGAACGATTAGACCATCTGAAATTAAGGCTTGGCCTTTTAATATGAGGTAGAGCCTCTATTCCGCTAGCCACTGCAGTGCTTCAGTTGTTGGAGATATGGCCACAGCATAAAAGGGCGCAGGTCAATTGCTAGATGTCGAATAAGCGGAGTAAATCATGACAGCCGTAAGTGCAACTCTGCGGAAGTGAAGTGCTGTTTATGTCATGAAGCGCAAACTGCAGACTCTATAGATTGTGAGACGAAAGAACGTGAAGTTAGATGATAGATATAGCGCGAGAACAGGACGACACAGAGTCAAGAAGGGCACGAAGGACACGAGTGCTCGTTTCCTTCGTGTCCTTGTCTCTGTGTCGTCGTTCTGTTCTCGCGCTAAATTCATCGTCATGTCATACCAACTAGCCTAAGCTGCCACACTTCTGAGAAGTTAGGCTATTGGAAATTGTCGAACGCAGGCATTGCAAGCTCTCGGAGGGAAGCTGTGACTGAAGTACAAGAACGCTAGAAAGGCTGCGCAAGCGCAACAGGACGACAAACTGGCGCTAAGGATGCATCATTAGCGAAATATATAGCAGAGGCCATAGAGAAGGCAACGAAATATGCAGTGGAGCGTCTTGCCAACAATCTATTTGGGGCCGTGGCAGAATTTTCAACATCTCAGTTGACCTAAATTCTTGCTTCAGTATACATGAAAAATCATACTTCCCAAGATTTAGTGGTTTCAAGGAGTGTCGGGACAGCAAGCCCGATAGCTCTTGCACGATGTGCATCTCCTCAAGCAGGACCCTCCAAACAGATAGCACGGGCAGATTCATAACATCCATCAGATGATTCTGACGAATTCACATATGTGGACGTGGAATCTCAAAAGTCCTTGAAGCGTGCCAGATCCCCCTCAAAAAAGAAATCTTCACAGAAATCAAAGTTTAAAAAGTACTTGTCAAAGAAAGATTTCTTTGAGCGCCTCTTCAAGAAAGACTTTTTGAAGAAAGATCTTTTGAATGAATCAGTTTCTGCGACGGCTTTATAGTGTGAAAATAGGCTCTCTAAAACTATAACAGTGGAATGGTCGATCAATTTGGTCGGCTACCGCAAGTTTATCTTATGTTCCTTCGCAAATTTCCCCAGATATTATTGCTCTCCAAGATACCTGGCTTACAAATGCACAAAATTATTACCTAAAAAATATCGCTTATTTCGTTTAGATAGACCTAGTAGAGGTAGTGGACTTGCCGTTCTTATATCAACTAATTTTTGTCATATATCGAAGATTAACTACCAATGTATAGATACTACCGATAAAATTATTGTTACGGTTGAATTAAAGGATAAATGGATTTATTTGCAGGATGAGGATGAAGTTCGGCAGTCGCGGTAAAGATAGAGTCAAGTCAAGTCAAGTCAAGATCCTTGACGACGTGGCGCATACCCACGCTGGGGGATTGGCCAAAAACCGGATAGTATTCATGAATTTCTTGTTTAATAACATATTAAAATTAATTATTTACGAGTCATAAAAGAAAGATGCAACAAGACAAATTTGATGGTTGAATTGTAAATAATCTGTAGTGCAATGCAATAAAGCGTCGTATTTGACTTTATATAAATTTGGAAATTTCAAAATCTACAAAACAATGATTTCAACACTTAAACCTCTTTGAACTTTTGACGAACTGCTGCAATGCGTCAACCATCTTCCCGTCGCTGTGGCCTAGACACAAAGTCACGGTTGGAAGCACACTTTCAGTATTTAAATCTATTCTGAGAAGGTGGCAAACGGCTCCTAAAGTGTTTTTACGTGAGACAGAGAATATTTATTTATTTATTTAAAAATACTGCCAATCCCTTGTCGGGATTTTCGCAGAAAGGACATCGGGAAGACACACAATAAAAGCATACAATAAAAACATCCGTAAGTTATACATCGTTTAGGACACGCGTTACATTGATGCTACCAAGTTCTCACAATTTCTAACAATCAAATTCAAACAAATTCTAACCAAATTCTAACAACAAAGTTCTAACAGTAATTGTACTATATCCAAATGATTACAGTGTGAAAGAGTCAAAATAACACAGTCTAAAACAATGGAATTTGCAAAGATGACCATAATAGCGCAATATTAGGGTTCCAAACGCAAATGTTCTTCAACAAGACGTGAAAAAATATTTAAAGAATTGCTGCTAGTAATCATAGCTGCTAAGCTGTTCCATTCCCTTATTGATGCTGGAAAGAATGAGTGTTTGAAACATTCCGTACGGAATGCGTATTCTTGTAGCAATTCGGGGTGCTTCTTACGGGTGGGTCGTGATTGTTGAAGTGTAATGTACCTGGAGGCATCGATGTTGGTTTGCTTATGGCGTAGCTGGTACATGAATCGTAAGCGTGCTAGTCTTGCTCGTTTATGCAGCGTTAGCATGCCCGCTTCTTCGAGCATTTCAGTTGGTGAGTCTGTTTGCCTAAACTTGTTAAAAATAAATCGAACAGCTTTTCTTTGCACGCCTTCTAGCTTCGCAATATGTTTTTTTGTGTACGGGAACCAAACAATGTTCGCATATTCAAGAACAGATCTCACGTACGTGTTGTAGGCTAACAGTTTAATTTCAGAAGGTGCTAGTCGAAGGCATCGTCTCAGAAAAAAAAGTCGTTTCAGTGCGGTAGCTGTAACGTTAGAAACGTGGGCATCCCATCTCAGATCGCTAGTAAAGGTGAGGCCAAGGTACTTATGATGACTTGTTCTAGGAAGTGGGATACTATTGATGGTATATGAGAACTCTGACCATTCCCTTTTTCTTGTTACTGTCATTATAGCTGATTTTTTAACATTAAGTACCATTTGCCAATCTGAACACCAGTTTGATACTATTTCGAGGGCTTTGTTTAGGGCAAGATGATCTTCTTCAGAGTTTATTTCATGATAAATTATACAATCATCCGCGAAAAGTCTGACGTGGACGGGAATTTGACAGGGTAGGTCATTGATAAAAATTAGGAATAAGGTCGGAGCAAGAACACAACCCTGGGGAACACCGGATTTGACGGGAACTGTTGTGGATACTTGTCCATTGAAATCAACAAATTGTGTGCGACCGGTAAGGTAGTTTTTTATCCATTTCGTAACGGAGCCATTGCCTAAGGTACTTTCTAACTTTTGTACCAGTTTTTTATGCGAAACCTTATCAAAGGCTTTTGAAAAGTCTAATATGATAAGGTCGACCTGTTTTTTGGTTGTCCACACTTAAGGATAAATCATGGGTTAGTTCTGTTAGTTGCGTGACTGTAGAAAGCCCCCTACGGAAACCGTGTTGTGAAGGAGACAGGATGCGTTCGTTTTCAAGATATATATTGATATGTTTTAGGATAATATGTCCAAGAAGTTTGCTGCAAGTGCAAGTAAGAGATATAGGCCTGAAGTTATTTACGTCATCTTTTGGGCCTGATTTGTGTATTGGTTTAACTTTCGCTTTTTTCCAATCATCCGGTATGGTCCATGTTGCTAGGGATTTATCAAATATGATGCACAGATATTTTGCCATCCACTCCGCATATCGGTTGAGAAACAAATTTGGAATGTTATCTGGTCCTGAGGCTTTTTTTGTGTCAAGTTGGAGGAGCAGATGTAGGATACCTTGTTCGGTTATCACGGGCAGTTCCAATGGTTCTTTGTTCAAAATGTCGATTGGTGGTTGATTGCCGTCATCGGCCGTGAAAACTGATTGGAAGTGCTCATTGAGCGAAGAAGGGGTAATAAGGCCATTTTGAGAAAGACTAGCATTTTCGCTAGACTTTGAATTTTTAAGAAAGCCCCAAAATTTTTGCGGCGAGTTTTTGATGAAACTAGGAAGGGTGTTAGTGAAATAGTTCTTTTTTGCGGTTCTTATTTTTAATTTCATGTCGGTGATGGCAGCTGTGAGAGCAGTCTTAGATTTGCTTTTACTTAGTTTTAGGGATTTCCTGAGTTTTTTTAACTTTGCGTTTCGCGTGAATGATGTCACGATTAATCCAGGGATTATATTTCTTTGATCTTTTTGTTTTATTTGGTACATATAATTTCATACAGTGCGTTATGGTATGTTTAAATTTTAACCACAATTCATCGACACTTATAGATGCGCGTTTCGAATCTTCTTCAAACGGTGCTAATTCCATTGATAGATGATCAATTATGCTGGTGTCATCTGCATTCTGAAAATCTGGAACGTTTTTTTGCGAGTGGCAGTGGCTTTTTTTGGCACAAATTGATGCGCTGCACACGATTAGCTTGTGGTCCGATATCCCATCGAGAATTTCTACACTGTGTTTGTCACTTGGAAAATGGTCGCTTAAGAATACTAGGTCAAGTATATTGGAGCTCTCTGCCTGCACCCGTGTTGGCTCCATTATTATCTGATTGAGGTTAAAAGATAGCATTGCATCAAAAAGGGTTTCCGAGTTTAAGCACTCGTGCTGCATGGTCCGCCAGTTTATGTCGGGCAGATTAAAGTCCCCCAAAAGGATTAGTCTCTTGCCTTTCACATTGCGCTGCATGTATGCGTGCAGTGATTGCATAGCGATATAGTCTGACCCTGGACTGCGATAAACACAACCAACTACGATTGAAAATGAGCCACACAATAAATTGCAGAACACCGCTTCAGCACCCTCAACAACAGGCATCTGTGTGAATCGAATACGTTTGTTAATAAGAATGGCAACTCCACCACCGCGTGTTGCACGGTCCTTTCTCACAATGCAGTAGTTTGGAGGTGCTATTTCGGCGTCTCCAATCTCGTTTGAAAGCCACGTTTCCGTCAAAGCCAAGAAGTCAGGGTCGACAGTAAGAAGTACTGATTCTAGCGAGTCGAGTTTGTTCAGTATGCTACGTGCATTCACATTGACAAAAACTATTTTAGACGTGGTTGATGGCGGCGAGTGCGCATGGGTGGTGTTCCTTCTTGGTTTTTTGGGTTTTTTTGATTGGAGGAAGCATTGCGTTCTGTTTTGATCTCAACCTTATCGCCCGCGGTATCATCCCAGCGGTAAAGTACTCGATTGATACTAATCTTGTCGTATACCAACCATACTTTGTCACCAGATTCTTTGTTAGATTTGGCGCTATCCCACAGCTTTTTCCTTATGCTACGAACACGAGCTGAAAAGTCTTCATTAATCGCTAATTTAGTTCCTCTGAGCTTTTGGCAGTTTTTTAGGATTTTGATTTTGTCACGCGTGTCGAGAAGTTTTAAAATAACTGGCCTGGTTTTATTAGCGGCTGGCTTTCCGAGCCTATGAATTCTTTCGATTGCTACAGGCTCTAGTTCCAGTGTTTTCTTAATAATCGTGTTGTTAACAGTTTGTTCGAGTGAGACATCATCCTCATCGTGCTTTTCGGGAATGCCGTACACAATCAGGTTCCCTCTTCTAGAACGATTTTCCAGGTCGTCAAGCTTTAGTTCAAGGTCTGAAACTACTTTTTGCAGGTGCGTTACTTGATCCGTGCAGATTGTTATTTTGCTATGAAGTGAGTCCAGCAATTCTAGTTTCTTATCTATGGCGGTTAGCCTCTCCTCTTTTATTTCTTTTATAAAATTTTATAAATATTATTTATTTATTTAAAATTTTATAAATATTATAAAATTTTATAAATATTTTATAAATATTTATTGTAATATATTACAATAAATGAGATAATGTTTAGATGACTCATTTATTCCACAAACAGGGCAATGAGGGGAGGCTGCCAGACCAGCTTTGTGTAAATATAAATTCAGCTGTGGAATTTGACAGCGCAGTCTAGTGATTGCGACTTTCGTTCCTCGCGTTTGACATATTTTAATATTGCAATGGTGCTTGAATTCTGATGTGGCTGTTAGTGAAGGTGTAAAAAATTCCTCTAACAGTAGTTTTCTTCTTATTCTAGCGTCTATCAAGAATTTCGATGCCAGTAATACATCAATAACAGGCCCCATTTAAAGATGACTTGGCCAACGCATCTGCCATTTCATTCATATAAATGCCCTTATGTCCAGGAACCCAGACCAGTTTGACGAGATTGAGATGCGAGGGAAGTAATGCTTTGAAAGCGTTCTGAGCATGCGAGTTCTCATCTGCAGTAAGGGACGCACATCCTGATAGGGAATCTGTTAAAATTATTGCGGTTCTTACTGAAGCTGTGATTTTACGGAGAGCTAAAATAACGCAAAAATTCTGCTATAAATATGGGTACATAATCGGGAAGGCGAAGCGAGAAGGACAAGTCTAGGGCAAGAGAAAAAATACCGATTCCACATTTTCTTCCCTTTGTGGCGCATCAGTTGCTATGACTGCTTGTATTGGCGTATGTTCCAGGTAATCACTTAATATAGCTTCTAAAAAACTGAGCGGCATCAATTTTGAATTTTTCGGAAATATATCATCAAACTGTAATTTAATAGCACTGTTATTTGTACTGATTAACAGAACAGCACCAACTTGAACATTTAAATCATCTTGAAAGCACTGTATAACCAAAGTTTGTGGTATACGAGATCTCGGCCAGTATTGTCCAAAAAACAAGTCAGGACGGTCAATAAAAACTGTTTCTAAGCGCCTTACCGGCGATTCATAGAGCCTAAGAAATGCCTGTGTAGCTAACAATTTGAAATGGGTCGCAAGTGAGGGAACCCTAGCTTCAAGATACAAGATTTTGATTGAAACAAACTTGGGGACACCTAAGCATAGTCTCAAGGCTTGTCTCTCTATGACTACCAGAGGATATATCTTGTAGGCAGGTGCCCCCGCGTATAACACACACTAGAACTCAAGCACCGGACGAATGTACATACAATACACTGAGAGAAGAGTATTTCTCCGCATACCTAAGCAACTATTACTAATTTTGCTTAATATTCCCAATATTCCCATCGCACGACTTCCCTTTGCTACAATGTTTTCAATGTGTGTCTTCCAAGACATTGATTGGTCATAGGTCAGCCCCAGATATTTCACATTCACTACTTGAGAGATATGAGCCAGGTGATAGGAGAGCGAAATGTGAAAAGGGTCTTTGAGTGGAAATGTTAAAACAGAACATTTCTTGACATTTAAATACAGATGTAAGCTATCAAGCCAATTTTCTATGGCCGATAGGTATATCTGTAATACTTTAAATAGCCTATGAATGTCCTCTGCTGCTGAAAAGACTGCGATGTCGTCCGCATATACATAAGTGTGAACGTCCTGGTGCCAAGGTACAGAGCTCATCAAGATATTGAACAAAACCGGGGAAAGGATGGCCCCCTGCGGGACACCTCTTGTTTGCACATATTTAGAAGATGATATGCCGTTTTTGTAACAAAAAAACGTTCTATTGCGTAAAAATTCTGCTATCCATGATTGTATATAGTTTGGGAAGTTAAGGTTGGGCAGCTGGTTGATTAACACTATATGCTCAACGCGGTCGTACGCTTTTGTTATATCGAGAGTGACGAGGGCAGCATATTTTCCTTTCCGCTTAGCTAATTTTATGCGGCTTTCAAGGTATATATGGGCCTGCCATATGAAGCATCCGGATCTGAAGCCAATTTGGAATGGATTCAGAATTTCTCTCTCATTGATGAAATTTGTTATTCGAACGTCCAGGATTCTCTCAATTACCTTTACGAAGTTTGAGGTTAACGCAATAGGCCTAATGTTATCCAAAACGTATTCTTTACCCGGAGCTTTCAGTATTGGTATAACCTTTGCTATTTTCCACTCAAATGGGAGCCATGCTTTACTTAAAGAATAGTTGATTATAATATATAGGTATTCTTGGTACTCTCTATGCATCAGTTTCAACATGAACAAGGTAACACCGTCAGGGCCCGGAGCCGCTGATGGCAAGTTAGCTAACACTTGCGATAATTCATGTCTGGAAACGTCTGTGAAGTCCTCGTCCCTTCGCGCCGGTGAAGGAGGTGGTGATATAGTTGGCTTGAAAAACGTTGCTCTAATCTCTTACCAATCACTTCTAATGAAGCTTTTGTTTCTTCAGCCCACAAAATGATAGAGTCTGTATTTATTGATTGCGGAATCATTTTCTTTCTATGTAGGAATCTAAATAACGCTGTTTTATTCTTGGATATAGAAAGATAATCGAACTTCCGCCTTTCGTAATCTTCTTTTGACTTGGCAACTGTACGTTTAAAGACACCTGCAATGAACTGGTAGTCTTTCCAATTTTTAGGGCACTGATTGTACAAAAGCTTTTTCCATGCTGCCTTTCTGCGTCTATAGTCTCTAGAGATGCTGATGACCTCTGATGGATGGCGCTTACCCACAAAGGGGGATGGGCCAAGAACTGGGCGGCAGGATACTTAAATGAAACTAAAATGAAAATGAAGCCAATTTGAAAAGGTAGCTTAAAATAATACTACCAAAAAACAAAAATGTTTGCTGAGCAAGCGGTCAAACCATCTTTTGTTTTTGAAAGACATAACTACGATATATAAACTAATGATCTGAAAAGGTAGGGGTTCACTAGCACGGTAATCTTTTAGTTACGTTGACGTAATCAAACACATCCCTGTGGCAGTAACTAAATGAAGTTCCGCCAAGTGATAAAATTACTGGTAGATTTACTTGTATTCCTAGCATTTGTAATGGGGCTACTAAAGATCTTTTTCTCTGATAAGAATAACAATGACAGAATAAAAAGAAATGTTCAATTGTTTCAATTTCGTTGCACCAAATGCATAGCGGTGACGCCTTGAGCCGAGCTTTGTTAAGGTAATAATTTAGTTGTGGAACTGCACAGCGCAACCTGGTATAGGTGACCTCTAACTGGCGAGATACACACCACTGTTTATTCCAGCAATAGCTCAAATGCTCGAAATCTTTGAATTTATCCAAATTATCTTTTCCCCATTGCAGACAAGCATTTCGGAACCTTAGCGCTGTTACGTAAGCCGTATCTGGCAAAACTGAGATGGTGGGCCCACCCAAGCATACTGCTGCTAAAGAGTCCGCCATTTCGTTCAAATAAAATCAGCGGTGGCCTGGTACCCATAGCAAATGCATTTTTTTACGTTTTTCGGTACTAAATGCCGAAACGTATTCATCAGCTCTGAATTTATCGCCACAGAAAGTGCATTACAAACTGATAACGAATCTGTAATGATAACTGCTAATGATTCGCTTGAGGGCAATTTGCGTAGGGCAAGAACAATGACCAATAATTCTGCAATGAATACCGGTGTATAATCTGGGAGTCGAATCGAAAAGAACCAGTCCAAAAAAGGAGAGAAGATGCCAACCTTAGCCTTTTCTTTTGACACAGATGCATCAGTCGCTATTATATTGCTTATCACTAGGTGAGCTAAATAATCTGCTAACTGGTCATTTAAATACCTATATGCCAATTTTTTCACGTTATGAGGAAATATATAATCGAATTGTATGCTAAGCATTGACTTTAGGTTGTGTATTGGAGCAATATGTGTAATTTTTAAATTCAGCTGCTTTAGTAGCACTTGTGCAAATACTATTTGTGGGTTGTGTAGTCGCGACAAATGAGCTTCGAAAAATAAAGTCGATTCTTGAATGAAAGCGTAAATTGAGAATATTTGGTGTAAACTGTATATCTTTAAGAATGCTTGCACAGTAAGAATTTTAAACCTGTTTAGCAGAGAAGGTAGGCGAGCTTCCATATACAACACGTTATTTGCAACAAAATTAGGTAGACCCAGACACAAACGCAACGCTTCTCTTTCCGGCAGTATTAGGGGTCTCATTTTATAAGCTGCGCTCCCAGAAAATATTAGACATCCAAATTTCATGATGGGCCGCACATAAAGTTTATATATCATTAATAGCACATCTCTTCTTAAACCCGTTTACGGTTTGCAAGCTTCCGTAGCCACCCCATGGCCCGTGTTGCCTTGGAGTACACATCATATATGTGACTTCTCCAATTTAATGTGTCATTATATATGATGCACAAATATTTAGGAGAATTCACCTGCGGAATGAGCTCATTACTGTACATTAACGAGATGTTGATAGGCTGCAGAAAAGAAAATGCAAGAAACACACTTTTCTTTACGTTCAGGGTCATATGAATATTTTTAAGCCATATTTCTATCATATTGAGATAATTTTGTAGACTCTGGTATAATGATTGAAGGTCGGTATTACTTGAAAAGAAAGCAATATCGTCTGCGTACACATATAGCTGAATATCCTTAGTTGATGGAATGGAGCTTAAGAAAATGATAAATAATGGAGTCCTCAGGCCGCACCAGACAACGTCGTCTTCCTCTTCTACCTCCCCTGCACATACTACAGCCCGGCTCATACCGTAGCAATCCCCGGTTCACAGACGAAGCCCGATGGGCGAGTTTATATCACTGCAGGGATGAAACTTCTTGAGGCGAGCCACGTGCACCAACTGCGTTCGATTTGACCGATGAGGAGGTGTCGTCAAGCGTGAGACAACGTACGTCAAGTCAGTCAAGCGACCTACAATGACGTAGGGGCCTGTGTACTGCGGTGAAAACTTCTGACGTAAACCAGGTTTTCATTGGGGGGTCCACAACCACACGAATTCACCTTTGGGGAATGAAATGACATCATGGCGTTGATCGTATCGTTGCTTGGAGCGATGTTGTGATGCCAGTGTTCGCAAGCGAGCAATTTGGCGGGCTTCTTCAGCCCGGCACAATGTTTCGGCCACGGACTCATCGGTATGGAGCTTAAATGGGAGGATTTTATCAAGGGAGCTTCGTGATGATCGAGCGTAGAGCAGGTAGAAAGGCGTGAAGTCCGTGGTCTCGTGCTTCGCTGTATTGTATGCATATGTAATAAATGGTAAGATCTCATCCCAGTTTTTGTGAATAAACGCAACGTACATTGCGAGCATGTTAGAGTTCGATTGGTACGTTCTACAAGACCATTCGTCTGGAGATGGTATGAGGTCGAATGTTCGAACTGAGAAGTGCAAAGGCGAAGCAAGTATTACACAGTGTCCGCAATGAATTGGCGACCACGGTCACTGATGACTACTTGAGGTGGACCATGGCGAAGAACAACGGAGCGTAACAAGAAGGCAGTGACGCCATCAGCTGTAGAAGATGGTGTCGCAGCGGTTTCGGCGTATCTGGTAAGGTGGTCGTCGCACACTATTACCCAGTGGTTGTTGTTCGAAGATCGCGGAAACGGACCCAATAGGTCGATGCCCACTTGCTCGAAAGGCATAGTAGGTGATTCTACGGGATGAAGAAGGCCGCGCGGTGCACTGGTAGGTCGTTTGTTGCGCTGGCAATTCTCGCAGCTCGAGACGTATTAATTCGTAAAATCTCACGTTCGGGGCCAGTTAAAACGCTGCTGCACTCGATGCAGGGTGCGAATGAACCCAAGGTGTCCTGACGTTGGATCATCGTGCATAGTACGGAGAACGTCGCATCGAAGACTTTGAGGTAAACCAGTAAATAACGTGCGCCGGTTGCTGAGTAATTCGTTTTGCACAACAGTCCACTACGAATGCGAAAGTGACCACTGCCTTTGAGATTCCAGAGCTTCAACGAACAAAGGGTCTAAAGATAAATCATTCTATTGTTCTCGTTTGAAGATATTGGCGTCGGAAAACGTGTGAGAGACCGCAGCAAAAGAAATGTCAAGGATATCTGCACTGTCCTCCGTCGTGGTCATAGGTAGGCGGGAGAGGCAATCAGCGTCCAATTGACGTCATCCACTTCTGTACGAATTGCTGAAGCCAAATTCTTGAAGGCGTAAAGCCCATCGAGCAAGGCGGCCAGAAGGGTCTCGGAGGGTAATAAGCCAACATAATGAATGATGGTCTGTCAATGATGGTATGAAAGGACGACCGTAGAGGTAACATCGAAACTTCTGAATGGCGAATACAGCCGCTAAACATTCTTGCTCTGTCACCGTATAATTCATTTCAGCTTTGCTTAGAGATCGACTCGTATAAGCAACAACATGCTCTGCATTATCATGGCGCTGAACAAGCACACCTCCGATGCCAATTCCACTTGCGTCACTGTGCACTTCTCTAGGAGCAGAAGGATCAAAATGACGAAGAATAAGCTCAGATGTTAGTAGAAACTTCAGTTCAGAAAATGCGGCATCACAATCAGGTGTCCATTCCAATGGGCTATCTTTTCGCAACAAGCTCGTCGGTGTACTACGTCCGCGAATCGGTGCACGAAGCGGCGAAAGTAGGAACATAGGCCCAAGAAGCTGCGAAGTTCCTTCAATGTCTGGGGTGGTTTGAATGTGCCGACTGCTTCGATTTTGCGGGGATCCGGCCTGACACCATCTTTGTCAACTATGTGACCGAGGACTAAAGCTTGTCGTTCACCAAACCGGCACTTCTTAGAGTTCAAAATCAAGCCAGACTTTTCTACATATTCTAAAAGAAGGCTTAAATGGACGTTGTGCCCTTCAAATTTACGCCCAAAAATGACGACGTCATCCAGATAGCATAAGCACACCTCCCATTTAAGACCACGAAGCACAGAGTCCATAAACCTTTCAAAAGTGGCGGGGGCGTTGCAAAGCACAAACGGCATCACATTGAATTGGTACAGTCCATCAGGCGTCACGAATGCGGTCTTCTTCTTGTCTTAAGGGTGCATAGGTTATCTGCCAATATCCTGATTTTAGGTCCATTGAAGAAAGGTACGAAGCCGAGTGTAAGCAGTCAATAACATCGTCAATCCTAGGCAGCGGATATACATCTTCTTTGGTCATGGCGTTGAGTCTTCTGTAATCAACGCAGAACCGCCACACACTATCTTTCTTCTTAACCAAGATGACCGGTGATGCCCACAGGCTACACGACTCTTCAATAACACCCTTCTTCAGCATTTCCTGAACCTGGTCGGCAATAGCTTTTCGTTCTGATGACGACACTCGGTAAGGCTTTTGTTTTATCGAATGGGCAGTGCTGGTGTCAATGGCCAAACAGTGAGGGACGAGTATGCCTTTCTTAGCACATTGAACAATGGCAGGTTCAACGATGGCGTCAAAAGATGTGGTAGATTTTGGGGCGAACACCGCAACCAGCCTTATTGACCATGGCGGCACTGTCAGCTCTTCGGAAACAATCAGAGCGTCCTTCGTGGCCTCCGGCGCCTCATCGACGAGGGCATGAACAATGTCACCGCTGACGGAAAGTTCACCGCTTCTACAGTCGACGAAAGCGCCACATCCTTGGAGAAAGTCAAGACCGAGAATCACATCGTGGGTACAACGTTGCAGCACAAGAAACTCTGTTGGGAACACCTTTCCTGCCAATAAGACATTGACGGCACAAACTCCGACAGGATGAAGTACTTCCCCACCAACACCACGAAACCTTGTTGATTCGCCCCAAGAAAACATAACTTTGCGGCCAATGCGACTTTTGAAAGAAAGACTCATAACTGATATCGTAGCATCAGTGTCCACCAAAGCACTTGTACAAAAGCCATCTATTTCCACACGTATCTTGTTCTTGGACATTATAACTGGTGGAGGCATCTGAGGCAAATCCTGTTGTTCGACCTCACCTCCATCGGTCGTGCTGGATAGTTTCCCGGCGGCGGCGGTGATGACAGGCGTCGTCCCGGCAAAAGGGAACGATTCAGTCGGCCTGATGAAGGCGTCTAACTATGGTCAGAAGCAGGAGAACTGCCACGGCGATTTCCCCGCCGTGACTAACTCCTGGTATTAGTGGGCCAATGACCGTTGTTGTGACCAGTGCCTGCTGGCGGAAACTCTGATGGGGAACGATATCGGGATGTCGGCTCTCTCTGTCGACGACAGAACCGAGCTATATGCCCAGCGATACCGCAACGGTAGCAGACAGGGGCTTGGTGGTATGCATTGTAATCCTGGAAGGCATTAATGCGCTGACGTGGTTGTGGTACGGGTACATCTTCGTTCGGGTCGTAATAGGTGTTGGCTGGCTGATGGGGGTAACTGAAGCGGTCTTCGTACCTCGGCAGCGGGTAGTTATTGCGCTGTGATCTCTGTGGTGAGGGTGGCCTGTTGTTGCAGTCATCGTTGCCTGCTGCGGCAAATGACACGGAAGGGCGAGAGGGAGGCGGTGCGGGTGTAGGTTCGTACGGCGTCGGGCGAGCGTGTCGAGTGAGCTCTTCTCGAACGATCTGGCGTATTGTCGACGCGAGAGCAAGCGGCGTGTATTTGTCAACACTTGCCATGGTGGTTACATTCGGTAGGTGACTGAACTTGGGGGTGATACGTTGCATATTCAGGGTCTCGAATGTGCTACAGTGGCTTATGACATCGGTTACCGTGGCAAGGCTGTCTTTGCTGATGAGGAACTGATACACGTCCTCGGCAATGCCCTTCAAGAAGTGGCCAACTTTGTCTTCTTCTGACATAGAAGGGTTGACAATCTTGCAGAGCTTCAAGATTGCCTGACATAGGTCGTGCACGTCTCTCCTGGGATCTGAGCTCTCTGCAGTAACGTTTGTTCCGCCTGCTTTCTCTTAGCTACGGAGTCTCCGAAGCACGCTCTTATTTCGGAAACAAAGCGACCCCATGACGTGAGGGCATCTTTGTTGTTCTCATACCGCATGAGTGCTGTGTCCGTTAAGAAAAATACTACATTGGTCAGCGGGGTCGCCGCGTCCCACTGGTAGTATTTGCTCACCCATTGGTAGTGTGTGAGCCAGGCATCCACGTCCTCGCCATATTCGCCACCGAATGTGCGAGGCACTATCAGATCCTGATGCACCCAGGGACCAGCCAGGCACCCAGTTACTGGTACCAGGTCATCGTGAATATATCTCATCAAAATGACAGATGCACTAGTCACGGTATCTCTTAGCGGTTACTTCATCCCAATTTTGCCTGATACAGGTCACGTGATAGCAATAAGGTTTAGAAATCTTTGTTTGCATAATAAAATGAACTCTTTCTCATTGGATAAATTTCGAGATTTCACACGTCTAAGAAGCTGCTGGAATAGGTAATGGTGAGCAACACGACAATTGTAAGTTACTTATACCAGATAGCGTTGTAGAATTCCACAACTAAATTATTATTTTCATGAAGTTGGTCTAAAGGCGTCACCGATATGTAAGATTTCCGAAGCAATGGAAACGATAGATTATTTTCTTTTATCCTGTCACCGATATTCTTATCAGCGGAAAAGATGCCTGGTAGCTTCAAGTGGTAAATTAGGATTAGAAATAAATGTGGCAGTAATTTTCTCGTTCGGTAGCATTAAATTAGGTTTTAGTCACAGGGACGTCTGCTCTGTGGCATTTGGCTACATAATTGAAACAAAGCGATTGCCATGTTAGTGTGAATTTCTCCACTCATATCACTCGTTTTGGACCATCCCTACCTCTGTCTCAAATCATATTTAATAGCCTGTATCCTTGCTCAGATTTTCGGTTATTGGCTTTCTATCTCTCCATCTCTCTCTCTCTCTCTCTCTTTCTATATATATATATATATATATATATATATATATATATATATATATATATATATACAATATTAATGAGGTCTAACAGACAGTAATGCCAAGGAATGTACAGGGGAAGATATTAGAACCAATGGAATTTAAATAAGAAGAAAGAAGAAAGAAAAGTGGATGAAAAAATAAACAGCCCTGCGCAGGAATCGAACCTACGACCTTAGAATAACGCGTTCGATGCTCTAACCACTGAGCGATCACGGCGGCCTTCCCTTCATCCACTTTTTCGGGTTTATATGTGAATTTAGAAGTAAGAGGGACAGTCAGCGCCATCTATAAGCCAAACGACGAGTGTGAAAACACTCTTATGCGCATGTTTGTCGTCACGTAGCACGTGAACTTATTATGAGCGGGCAGCTGATTAATTGTCCCTCTTATACAACCAAAACACAACAAGTCTGCCAGTACGAGACCCTCGTTCAATGAAATAAGAGAAAGAAGTGTATACCTAAGGGCTCGTTTTTCTGTGTTTTAACACATTAATAATGAGATCTAACAGACAGTAATTGCAAGGAATGTACAGGGGAAGTTATTAGAACCAATGGAATGTAAATAAGAAGAAAGAAGAAAGGAAAGTGGATGAAAAAAATTGCCCGCAGCTTCCCTCGGGGGAACACTGAGGAGGATACGGAGCATATAATTGGATAACGGGGTGTTAAAGTGCGACTTACATGGGTCGATGGCTAAATTGGTTAACGTGGTTGTGAAATGGGGTGTTAAATTGCGACTTACTTGGGTCGATGGCTAAATTGGTTAACGTGGTTGTAGGAGGGGGTGTTAAATGAGTGAACACGTACACACGTATGCGAAAGGGCGGCGCTGGTCGAAGGGACGTCGATCATTGTGTTTGTGGATTCGTTGGAATTCATTTCACCGCGACCTTGGACGTCGACGCGCCGTACAAACCAACCGATGAGCGGCAACTGAGCGAGCGAGCGCCGACCTTGAGTATATATACAGCGCGACGGCGCATGCGCTGTCAGCTGTCGAATGTTCTCGAAGGAGAAGCGCGCGCGGCACAGATGGTGGGCGACGGCGCGACGGCGCATGCGCGCGCGTCAGCTGTCGAATGTTCGAGAAGCGGTGCGGACGGCGCGGACGGCGCACTACAAGGCGCGAGTATAAGATGCTTCCGCATCTAAAAATTACCAGCCGTCACGTACTGGCAGACTTGGTGTGTTTAGGTTGTGTAAGGGGGACAATTATACAGCTGCCCGCTCATAATAAGTTCACGTACTACGTGACGCCAAACATGCGCATAAGAGTGTTTTCACACTCGTAGTTTGGCTTATAGATGGCGCTGACTGTCACTCCTACTTCTAAATTCACATATAAACCCAAAAAGTGGATGAAGGGAAGGCCGCTGTGATAACTCAGTGGTTAGAGCATCGAACGCGTTATTCGAAGGTCGTAGGTTCGATTCCTGCTCACGGCTGGTTATTTTTTCATCCACTTTTTTTCTTCTTTCTTCTTATATACATTCCGTTGGTTCTAATAACTTCCCCTGTACATTCCTTGGCATTACTGTCTGTTAGATCTCATTAATATTGTGTTAAAACGCGGAAAAACGAGCCCTTAGGTATACACTTCTTTCTTTTATTTCATTGAACGAGGGTCTCGTACTGGCAGACTTGGTGTGTTTAGGTTGTATAAGAGGGACAATTAATCAGCTGCCTGCTCATAATAAGTTCACGGGCTACGTGACGCCAAACATGCGCATAAGAGTGTTTTCACCCTCGTCGTTTGGCTTATAGATGGCGCTGACTGTCACTCCTACTTCTAAATTCACATATAAACCCAAAAAAGTGGATGGAGGGAAGGCCACTGTGATAGCTCAGTGATTAGAGCATCGAACGCGTTATTCGAAAGTAGTAGGTTCGATTCCTGCTCACGGCTGGTTATTTTTTCATCCAGTTTTCTTTCTTCTTTTTTCTTATTTACATTCCATTGGTTCTAATAACTTCCCCTGTACATTCCTTGGCATTACTGTCTGTTAGACCTCATTAATAGTTTGTTAAAACACGGAAAAACGAGCCCTTAGGTATACACTATATATATATATATATATATATATATATATATATATATATATATATATATATATATATATTTATATATATAAATATGAAAGTAGATGCGCTTTCACATAACAACTGTTTATTGTGCCGACGTTTCGACAGGAACCCTGTCTTTTTCAAGGCATGCCTTGAAAAAGACAGGGTTCCTGTCGAAACGTCGGCACAATAAACAGTTGTTATGTGAAAGCGCATCTACTTTCATATTTATAACCTTGCGGCAACCGAAGTTATTCTTCTGCATATAAGCCTTATTTATATATATATATATATATATATATATATTGCCGTGACGTCTTGCCTGCATTCAAACAACGCGAGTGTATCGCAGAGGACTCGGCTGTAGTGCGCCTCGCGCTCGGCACTTCTCTTGAAGAGGAAGAAGGCAGACATCTTTGGTGTTCGGCTGTACCATTCTACGACCTTAGTCTCTTTGAGTTGTGGGCACAAGTTCGCTCTTTAATAACTACGTTTTATTACACCCCGAGTCCTTCAGCATCGTTAAATTTCTGGTGGACGTGCTGGGTAATGAATCAAAGCCTTACAAACGCAAGACAGCCTAACCCCGACCACCAGCGAGTTGATCCTGTGGAGCTGACACCTGGGAATCAGAGGACTAGTCACTGTCTTCAAGGGGATTCACCAGAATTCTGTCCACTCCATTTCACGCCGACGGGAACTCAGTCAATGGACGCCGCCACCAGGACAAGCCACGTAACACCGGCACACGTGTTGATCAATAAGCCTCACCAGCCACCAGTATTTCATGGCGACTCGTATGAAGACGTAGAAGATTGGCTGAACCTCTTTGAGAGCGGCAAGTTTGAACGGTTGGGACGAGAGAGAGAAACTCCGCCGCGAATAGTTAGCTTTGAAGGACTTCGCAAAGACGGGGTATGAGAACCATGAAACCTCCTTTACTACCTGGGATGAATCTCGGCGACAAGCTCTGGCTACTTATGCCTGCACAGATCGCAAAAATAAGTGCAAGCTGCGCTTGAATTTAGAAACCAACTCACCAACGAAAGTGTTGCAATGTACATCGAGGACATGATCTGCCTGTTCAATCGCGCAGATTCTCATATGACTGAAGATACGAAGCTACGCCACGTCATGCGTGGGGTGAAGTAAGAGCTATTCGCCGTTCTTGTGCGCATCCCACCACCACCACGAACAGTTGCGGAGTTTCATACGGAAGCGACACTATCGAGAAAACGCTAGAACAGCGGGCTCGACAGTACAATCAGGCCATAAACTAGTACCTTCTAATGTCTTCTCTGGAGGCCAGTGAAGTGACATGGACGCCCTGCGAGAACTCATCAGGTCGGTGATCAGGGAAGAGCTCAGCAAGTTGCAAGCACCTAACACTACAGCAACACTGTCTGTCGTCGACGTAGTACGAGATGAACTGAGGCAGATAATACGTGAGCCGGAGCGTGAGCCATGGCCGATCAAACGCATCCCAACGTACTCTGAAATACTTAGACAAGCCGCGGTGCACACCATTGCAGCAGTTGCGATGGCCGCTCCTTACCCACAGCCGGTACGCAGCGCACCTCATCCACTGGAACCGGTGGCTACCTACCTGCCACGAGCCCGTAGTGTAACTCGCTACGTGGATCAAAGGCCCCGGAAAAGTTACATCTGGCGTGACCATGAGCGCAGGCCTTTGTGTTTCCATAGCGGGGAAGCAGGTCACCTGTATAGGTTCTGCCCCTACCGACAGGCAGAATTAAGGGGCTTTCAGTTGTACGCACCATTCCCTCAAAACGGTGAACGGCCAGCGGAGATCGATGAGTACCTGTGCACGTGCCAGAGTCCACTCACTCCACGCCAACATCAGCCAAGATCACCGTTACTGATCACCCAGCCCACGTGCTTCTTCCGCACGGCCTGGCCACCGTTCTACAAGCCCACACCCGGAAAACTGAAGCAAGCGACCTGTGGAGGTGAGGCCGTTGGTATACAATTGCGAAAATCCTCCATCATGGTTTCAAGGTGTTGATGCTATGTTTACAGAGGATAAGCGCAGCAGTTCGAAGATTACTTCAGATTTGCGGTTGAAAATAGACAGATACGAGCTACATGCTTTAGTTGACACCGGCGCTGATTATTCTGTAATGAGTCACAAATAGGCAAAGAAACTGAAAAAGGTTGCGACGAAATAGAGTGGGTCACAGATACGCACGGAAGGTGGCCACACTATTACGCCGCTTCGCAGATGCACCTCAAGGCTCGAAATAAGAGGCTTTACCTACGTAGCTGACTTCATCGTACTGCCGGACTGTTCAAAAGAGCTTATACTAGGATTAGATTTTCTGCAAGCCAATAAAACCACAATTATTCTGCGCAGATGAGTGTAACGTTTTCGACCGAACAAGCTATGTCGGTGGAGGAATCGGAAAAGCGATGTCTGCGCGTTGTTGATGATGACGTCATAGTGCCACCACGCTGTAGTGTAATGGTGCTTGTCGAAAATAAGGTATTTTGTGACCACGAAGGAATAGCGGATGGAAATGTAGGGCTCTTTTATACAAAGGAATCTGCGTGGCGAGGGGAGTTGTATTTATTTATTTATTTACAGTACCTCAAAGGCCCCAATGAAGGGGTTTTACATGAGGGGTGGGCTATTACAATCGGTTAAAGGAGTAGATGCTCGATCGCTGCTTTGAAGTTGATGATACTGGAGTGGTGTGCAACGTGAGGAGGAAGGCCATTCCAATCTTGTGCGGTCTTGACAAAGAAGGATGAAAGGTGCGCAGTGGTATGAGCTCTTGGCGGGTAAACAGCTTTCATGTGATTGATGCGGTCTGAATGACGATGGGCTGGCTTGATGGTGGGAGTACGAGGCGATCCATGATAAAACTTGAAAAACAGGCACAGACGAGCTATACAGCGGCGTGACAAAAGGGTAGCGAGGTTAGCACGAGATTTGAGTTCGGTTACGCTTGACTGATATGAATAATCTGAAAAGATGAATCTTGCTGCCCGGCTTTGCACCGTTTCAAGTGTTTTAGTATTGTTACTCTGATGAGGGTCCCAAACAGCGCATGCGTATTCAAGTTTTGGTCTAATTAGTGTCTGATAAGCGAGTAGTTTGACAGGGGTAGGAGCTAGATGAAGGTTTCGGCGCAGACAGCCAAGAGCACGGTTTGCTTCGTTAGTAATGTGCGTTATGTGAAGGTGCCTCCTCTCGCTCAGTCCTTGGAATGTCCGCTGGATGCTGGTGCTTCTAGCCGAGGAATATATGATGAAAAGATGCGAGATGGTGGTACTTTGAGTGCTAAATAGGTGGACAAACGGACACACAGACAGATGCATGAACGGACGCATGGACGGCTGCACGGACAGATGGACGCATGGATGAACGCAGAAGCGGATGCATGGACGAACGCAGGGACACACGAACAGATGGACGTGCGGACACATGAACAGACGGACGCATGGACGGGCGGATGGACGAACGGGCGGCCACACAGACGCACGCATGGACGGACGGAAGCAACAACGAATGCTTCGGATGCTTCGCCCAACTCTCCATCATTCACTTCGTAGATGTGCTGTCATTTTCTCTTCTTTTCCCTCTTATAAAAATTACCCCCCCCCCAAGAAGAAGCAGGAGCGCCAGCGTATCACCCCTCTGCGCACTATGCAGAGAAATGAAATCAATTGAACATTTTTTCTATTGTCGCTTTACGCTATACCTAAAAAAGCTTGTAGTTTTTCCATTTCTGAAAATCGGCGTTACATTGACAGCAGAAACTGCACTAAGATTTGGTGCCTCAGTTTGGGGCCATTGCCACAGGGATGCTTTCAATACCATTTGCGCTTATATTCAGGCATCCAATCGTATCTCTTTATGATCTTCAATAAAATAATCATTATTTAGTATAAAACACAAAGAATTCTTAATGGTGGGGTGAATTAAATGAAGCTGAGTGGCAATCACAACACCTGAAATCTCAAAATTTCTCAACTTGACTTTTTCGTTTCTTTTCCTTTTTTCGTTTGTTCTTTTTATGTGGTTTTCCCTACATTTGTCATAATATAATACAAATTCATTACACATAATTGTAATCCTCACAGAAAAAATGCGCTACACTTTCTTGGCCAATCCCCCTAAGTTAGTGCGAGCCATGAGTCCAGAGAAACAAACAAACAAAGCGTATAATATACATCGAAATACAAGAGTCGGCTGAACGTACACGCAGTATTTTGACAAAAGCATTTGCCTTCGCATGTGACATCGACTATGACTAATCTTGCTTGACAAACTGACCTCCCGAACATCCTATGATGTTGTGTAATCGTTGTGGACTTTCCAAAAAAATAGAGCAGTTGTATAACACACCTAGGTATTTTATGTGCTCTATTTAAGGAATATGCTATAGATAATAACTATGCGAAATATGAATGGGGTCCTTCAAATGAAATGGAAGTACGGAGCATTTTATGATTTCGGATGCAGGTGTACTTCATCAAGGCACTCTTCTAGAGCAGATAAGTATGACTGAGGTACCTGGTATAGACTGTGAGTGTTTTCGGCCACAGCAAAAAATGCGACGTCGTCCATACAAACATATGTATGTACATCTTGGTGTTGTGGTATAGAACTCATTAGTATATTAAATAAAACGACAGAAAGTACTGCCCCTTGCGGAACGCCTCTTGTCTGCGTGTATGGAGACGAAGAAATGCCGCTTTGCGAACAATAGAACGTCCTATTTTGCAAGAGTTTTTCAACACACGCCGTAATATATTTTGAGAGCTTCATGTCGTGCAACTGATCAACTAAAGCTACATGCGCAATGTTGTCACGCGCTTTCGAGATGTCCAACGTAACTAATGCGGCATACTTTCTTTCACGCCGAGCTGACTCAATGCGACTCTCAATATCTATTTGCCTTTTCGGTCGGTTTCAACATAGTGTAGTAAAAAAAATACGTCAATGAAAGACACGAGCAAGCAAGAACTGAGCTTTTAAGTGCGTGAGCATTGTTCCTACAGAAAAAATTCAACATAAACAGGAGGTTAGTTTAACTACGCTGATTCCTATTTAAGGTAATGAATGCATTGTCTGATCTGAACGAGTGACAAACAATTATTGCGCTTCTTTCGTTCTACCAAGAGTGTCTATTTCATTTTTGGGGGCGCGGGGGTATAAATATTGAATATTGGATTCGTCATCGTGTGGATTTATCATCATCATCAGCTAGCAAGGATGAATCGTTCGACGTGCCCACGTGGTGAACGGCAAGCGACGATCGGCGGGTTCACACTTGAGTTACACGATTACTTGTTTGTGGCTTTGAGTTCTATTTCAGCAGTTGTTTGTGGTTTGTGCTGTTTGATTTTCGGAGTTCAAGCAACTCAGGCTGTCTCGATGACGGTTTCTTCACCTGGCCAAGGGCCTTCTCCTTGGCTAGTTTTATACCAGCCAAAGATTAACCGATTGGTTCTTTCTATGCAGTGGGGTTATCAACGTACCCGTGGCTCTGGTAACGACCAATGGAGGTACGATACCGATGAAGAGTCCGAAGGTGATTCAAGTGGAGCTTCGGAAAGCCACATCATATTTTTAAAAGATTACTGAGGTTCAGCATTTTGGTCGTGGTGGTATTTTGTACTGCGGTGCCGATTAGGAGTGCGTTCGAGAGCTTCTCAATTCTTTTGAGTCTGCTACGCATTCCGTGAGCCCGTTCATTCCAATGCATCTTGCTTCTTAGAAAGTCGTAGTCCGTGGTGTAGATACGAGCCTGACCCATACTGAAATTCTTGGATTATTTTTGGTAGCAGGTGCAGTGTCAGTATACAGGTGCACGCGTCTGGTTGACAACAGAAAATCACCTATACCGAGTCGGTGATAGTAACCTTTGCGGGAGCGATTAGACCATCTGAAATTAAGGCTTGGCCTTTTAATATGAGGTAGAGCCTCTATTCCGCTAGCCACTGCAGTGCTTCAGTTGTTGGAGATATGGCCACAGCATAAAAGGGCGCAGGTCAATTGCTAGATGTCGAATAAGCGGAGTAAATCATGACAGCCGTAAGTGCAACTCTGCGGAAGTGAAGTGCTGTTTATGTCATGAAGCGCAAACTGCAGACTCTATAGATTGTGAGACGAAAGAACGTGAAGTTAGATGATAGATATAGCGCGAGAACAGGACGACACAGAGTCAAGAAGGGCACGAAGGACACGAGTGCTCGTTTCCTTCGTGTCCTTGTCTCTGTGTCGTCGTTCTGTTCTCGCGCTAAATTCATCGTCATGTCATACCAACTAGCCTAAGCTGCCACACTTCTGAGAAGTTAGGCTATTGGAAATTGTCGAACGCAGGCATTGCAAGCTCTCGGAGGGAAGCTGTGACTGAAGTACAAGAACGCTAGAAAGGCTGCGCAAGCGCAACAGGACGACAAACTGGCGCTAAGGATGCATCATTAGCGAAATATATAGCAGAGGCCATAGAGAAGGCAACGGAATATGCAGTGGAGCGTCTTGCCAACAATCTATTTGGGGCCGTGGCAGAATTTTCAACATCTCAATTGACCTAAATTCTTGCTTCAGTATACATGAAAAATCATACTTCCCAAGATTTAGTGGTTTCAAGGAGTGTCGGGACAGCAAGCCCGATAGCTCTTGCACGATGTGCATCTCCTCAAGCAGGACCCTCCAAACAGATAGCACGGGCAGATTCATAACATCCATCAGATGATTCTGACGAATTCACATATGTGGACGTGGAATCTCAAAAGTCCTTGAAGCGTGCCAGATCCCCCTCAAAAAAGAAATCTTCACAGAAATCAAAGTTTAAAAAGTACTTGTCAAAGAAAGATTTCTTTGAGCGCCTCTTCAAGAAAGACTTTTTGAAGAAAGATCTTTTGAATGAAGCAGTTTCTGCGACGGCTTTATAGTGTGAAAATAGGCTCTCTAAAACTATAACAGTGGAATTGTCGATCAATTGGGTCGGCTACCACAAGTTTATCTTATGTTCCTTCGCAAATTTTCCCAGATATTATTGCTCTCCAAGATACCTGGCTTACAAATGCACAAAATTATTACCTAAAAAATATCGCTTATTTCGTTTAGATAGACCTAGCAGAGGTAGTGGACTTGCCGTTCTTATATCAACTAAATTTTGTCATATATCGAAGATTAACTACCAATGTATAGATACTACCGATAAAGTTATTGTTACGGTTGAATTAAAGGATAAATGGATTTATTTGCAGGATGAGGATGAAGTTCGGCAGTCGCGGTAAAGATAGAGTCAAGTCAAGTCAAGTCAAGATCCTTGACGACGTGGCGCATACCCACGTTGGGGGATTGGCCAAAAACCGGATAGTATTCATGAATTTCTTGTTTAATAACATATTAAAATTAATTCATTTACGAGTCATAAAATAAAGATGCAACAAGGCAAATTTGATGATTGAATTGTAAATAATCTGTAGTGTAATGCAATAAAGCGTCGTATTTGACTTTATATAAATTTGGAAATTTCAAAATCTACAAAACAATGATTTCAACACTTAAGCCTCTTTGAACTTTTGACGAACTGCTGCAATGCGTCAACCATCTTCCCGTCGCTGTGGCCTAGACACAAAGTCACGGTTGGAAGCACATTTTCAGTATTTAAATCTATTCCGAGAAGGTGGCAAACGGCTCCTAAAGTGTTTTTACGTGAGACAGAGAATATATTACAATAAATGAGATGATGTTTAGATGACTCATTTATTCCACAAACAGGGCAATGAGGGGAGGCTGCCAGACCAGCTTTGTGTAAATATAAATTCAGCTGTGGAATTTGACAGCGCAGTCTAGTGATTGCGACTTTCGTTCCTCGCGTTTGACATATTTTAATATTGCAATGGTATAACAAGTGCTTGAATTCTGGTGTGGCTGTTAGTGAAGGTGTAGAAAATTCCTCTAACAGTAGTTTTCTTCTTAATCTAGCGTCTATCAAGAATTTCGATGCCAGTAATACATCAATAACAGGCCCATTTAAAGATGACTTGGCCAACACATCTGCCATTTCATTCATATAAATGCCCTTATGTCCAGGAACCCAGACCAGTTTGACGAGATTGAGATGCGAGGGAAGTAATGCTTTGAAAGCGTTCTGAGCATGCGAGTTCTCATCTGCAGTAAGGGACGCACATCCTGATAGTGAATCTGTTAAAATTATTGCGGTTCTTACTGAAGCTGTGATTTTACGGAGAGCTAAAATAACGCAAAAATTCTGCTATAAATATGGGTACATAATCGGGAAGGCGAAGCGAGAAGGACAAGTCTAGGGCAAGAGAAAAAATACCGATTCCACATTTTCTTCCCTTTGTGGCGCATCAGTTGCTATGACTGCTTGTATTGGCGTATGTTCCAGGTAATCACTTAATATAGCTTCTAAAAAACTGAGCGGCATCAATTTTGAATTTTTCGGAAATATATCATCAAACTGTAATTTAATAGCACTGTTATTTGTACTGATTAACAGAACAGCACCAACTTGAACATTTAAATCATCTTGAAAGCACTGTATAACCAAAGTTTGTGGTATACGAGATCTCGGCCAGTATTGTCCAAAAAACAAGTCAGGATGGTCAATAAAAACTGTTTCTAAGCGCCTTACCGGCGATTCATAGAGCCTAAGAAATGCCTGTGTAGCTAACAATTTAAAACGGGTTGCAAGTGAGGGAACCCTAGCTTCAAGATACAAGATTTTGATTGAAACAAACTTGGGGACACCTAAGCATAGTCTCAAGGCTTGTCTCTCTATGACTACCAGAGGATATATCTTGTAGGCAGGTGCCCCCGCGTATAACACACACCAGAACTCAAGCACCGGGCGAATGTACATACAATACACTGAGAGAAGAGTATTTCTCCGCATACCTAAGCAACTATTACTAATTTTGCTTAATATTCCCAATATTCCCATCGCACGACCTCCCTTTGCTACAATGTTTTCAATGTGTGTCTTCTAAGACATTGATTGGTCATAGGTCAGCCCCAGATATTTCACATTCACTACTTGAGGGATATGAGCCAGGTGATAGGAGAGCGAAATGTGAAAAGGGTCTTTGAGTGGAAATGTTAAAACAGAACATTTCTTGACATTTAAATACAGATGTAAGCTATCAAGCCAATTTTCTATGGCCGATAGGTATATCTGTAATACTTTAAATAGCCTATGAATGTCCTCTGCTGCTGAAAAGACTGCGATGTCGTCCGCATATACATAAGTGTGAACGTCCTGGTGCCAAGGTACAGAGCTCATCAAGATATTGAACAAAACCGGGGAAAGGATGGCCCCCTGCGGGACACCTCTTGTTTGCACATATTTAGAAGATGATATGCCGTTTTTGTAACAAAAAAACGTTCTATTGCGTAATAATTCTGCTATCCATGATTGTATATAGTTTGGGAAGTTAAGGTTGGGCAGCTGGTTGATTAACACTATATGCTCAACGCGGTCGTACGCTTTTGTTATATCGAGAGTGACGAGGGCAGCATATTTTCCTTCCCGCTTAGCTAATTTTATGCGGCTTTCAAGGTATATATGGGCCTGCCATATGAAGCATCCGGATCTGAAGCCAATTTGGAATGGATTCAGAATTCCTCTCTCATTGATGAAATTTGTTATTCGAACGTCCAGGATTCTCTCAATTACCTTACGAAGTTTGAGGTTAACGCAATAGGCCTAATGTTATCCAAAACGTATTCTTTACCCGGAGCTTTCAGTATTGGTATAACCTTTGCTATTTTCCACTCAAATGGGAGCCATGCTGTACTTAAAGAATAGTTGATTATATCCTATAGGTATTCTTGGTACTCTCTATGCATCAGTTTCAACATGAACGAGGTAACACCGTCAGGGCCCGGAGCCGCTGATGGCAAGTTAGCTAACACTTGCGATAATTCATGTCTGGAAACGTCTGTGAAGTCCTCGTCCCTTCGCGCCGGTGAAGGAGGTGGTGATATAGTTGGCTTGAAAAACGTTGCTCTAATCCCTTACCAATCACTTCTAATGAAGCTTTTGTTTCTTCAGCCCACAAAATGATAGAGTCTGTATTTATTGATTGCGGAATCATTTTCTTTCTATGTAGGAATCTAAATAACGCTGTTTTATTCTTGGATATAGAAAGATAATCGAACTTCCGCCTTTCGTAATCTTCTTTTGACTTGACAACTGTACGTTTAAAGACACCTGCAATGAACTGGTAGTCTTTCCAATTTTTAGGGCACTGATTGTACAAAAGCTTTTCCATGCTGCCTTTCTGCGTCTATAGTCTCTAGAGATGCTGATGACCTCTGATGGATGGCGCTTACCCACATAGGGGGATGGGCCAAGAACTGGGCGGCAGGATACTTAAATGAAACTAAAATGAAAATGAAGCCAATTTGAAAAGGTAGCTTAAAATAATACTACCAAAAAACAAAAATGTTTGCTGAGCAAGCGGTCAAACCATCTTTTGTTTTTGAAAGACATAACTACGATATATAAACTAATGATCTGAAAAGGTAGGGGTTCACTAGCACGGTAATCTTTTAGTTACGTTGACGTAATCAAACACATCCCTGTGGCAGTAACTAAATGAAGTTCCGCCAAGTGATAAAATTACTGGTAGATTACTTGTATTCCTAGCATTTGTAATGGGGCTACTAAAGATCTTTTTCTCTGATAAGAATAACAATGACAGAATAAAAAGAAATGTTCAATTGTTTCAATTTCGTTGCACCAAATGCATAGCGGTGACGCCTTGAGCCGAGCTTTGTTAAGGTAATAATTTAGTTGTGGAACTGCACAGCGCAACCTGGTATAGGTGACCTCTAACTGGCGAGATACACACCACTGTTTATTCCAGTAATAGCTCAAATGCTTCGAAATCTTTGAATTTATCCAAATTATCTTTTCCCCATTGCAGACAAGCATTTCGGAACCTTAGCGCTGTTACGTAAGCCGTATCTGGCAAAACTGAGATGGTGGGCCCACCCAAGCATACTGCTGCTAAAGAGTCCGCCATTTCGTTCAAATAAAATCAGCGGTGGCCTGGTACCCATAGCAAATGCATTTTTTTACGTTTTTCGGTACTAAATGCCGAAACGTATTCATCAGCTCTGAATTTATCGCCACAGAAAGTGCATTACAAACTGATAACGAATCTGTAATGATAACTGCTAATGATTCGCTTGAGGGCAATTTGCGTAGGGCAAGAACAATGACCAATAATTCTGCAATGAATACCGGTGTATAATCTGGGAGTCGAATCGAAAAGAACCAGTCCAAAGAAGGAGAGAAGATGCCAACCTTAGCCTTTTCTTTTGACACAGATGCATCAGTCGCTATTATATTGCTTATCACTAGGTGAGCTAAATAATCTGCTAACTGCTAACGCGGTCGTACGCTTTTGTTATATCGAGAGTGACGAGGGCAGAATATTTTCCTTCCCGCTTAGCTAATTTTATGCGGCTTTCAAGGTATATATGGGCCTGCCATATGAAGCATCCGGATCTGAAGCCAATTTGGAATGGATTCAGAATTCCTCTCTCATTGATGAAATTTGTTATTCGAACGTCCAGGATTCTCTCATTACCTTTACGAAGTTTGAGGTTAACGCAATAGGCCTAATGTTATCCAAAACGTATTCTTTACCCGGAGCTTTCAGTATTGGTATAACCTTTGCTATTTTCCACTCAAATGGGAGCCATACTGTACTTAAAGAATAGTTGATTATATCCTATAGGTATTCTTGGTACTCTCTATGCATCAGTTTCAACATGAACGAGGTAACACCGTCAGGGCCCGGAGCCGCTGATGGCAAGTTAGCTAACACTTGCGATAATTCATGTCTGGAAACGTCTGTGAAGTCCTCGTCCCTTCGCGCCGGTGAAGGAGGTGGTGATATAGTTGGCTTGAAAAACGTTGCTCTAATCCCTTACCAATCACTTCTAATGAAGCTTTTGTTTCTTCAGCCCACAAAATGATAGAGTCTGTATTTATTGATTGCGGAATCATTTTCTTTCTATGTAGGAATCTAAATAACGCTGTTTTATTCTTGGATATAGAAAGATAATCGAACTTCCACCTTTCGTAATCTTCTTTTGACTTGGCAACTGTACGTTTAAAGACACCTGCAATGAACTGGTAGTCTTTCCAATTTTTAGGGCACTGATTGTACAAAAGCTTTTTCCATGCTGCCTTTCTGCGTCTATAGTCTCTAGAGATGCTGATGACCTCTGATGGATGGCGCTTACCCACAAAGGGGGATGGGCCAAGAACTGGGCGGCAGGATACTTAAATGAAACTAAAATGAAAAATGAAGCCTCTTTGAAAAGGTAGCTTAAAATAATACTACCAAAAAACAAAAATGTTTGCTGAGCAAGCGGTCAAACCATCTTTTGTTTTTGAAAGACATAACTACGAATTATAACTAATGATCTGAAAAGGTAGGGGTCACTAGCACGGAAATCTTTTAGTTAGTTGACGTAATCAAACACATCCCTGTGGCAGTAACTAAATGAAGTTCCGCACAGTTATAAAATTACTGGTAGATTTACTTGTATTCCTAGCATTTGTAAGGGGCTACTAAAGATCTTTTTCTCTGATAAGAATAACATGACAGAATAAAAAGAAATGTTCATTGTTTCAATTTCGTGCACCAAATGCATAGCGGTGACGCCTTGAGCCGAGCTTGGTTAAGGTAATAATTTGTGTGGAACTGCACAGCGCAACCTGGGTATAGGTGACCTCTAACTGGCGAGATACACACCACTGTTTATTCCAGCAATAGCTTAAATGCTCGAATCTTTGAACTTATCCAAATTATCTTTTCCCCATTGCAGACAAGCATTTCGGAACCTTAGCGCTGTTACGTAACCGTATCTGGCAAAACTGAGATGGAGGGCCACCCAAGATACTGCTGCTAAAAGAGTCCGCCATTTCGTTCAAATAAATCAGCGGTGGCCTGCCTGGTACCCATAGCAAATGCATTTTTTACGTTTTTTCGGTACTAAATGCCGAAACGTATTCATCAGCTCTGAATTTATCGCCACAGAAAGTGCATTACAAACTGATAACGAATGTGTATGATAACTGCTAATGATCGCTGAGGGCAATTTGCGTAGGGCAAGAACAATGACCAATAATTCTGCAATGAATACCGGTATATAATCTGGGAGTCGAATCGAAAAGAACCAGTCCAAAAAAGGAGAGAAGATGCCAACCTTAGCCTTTTCTTTTGACACAGATGCATCAGTCGCTATTATATTGCTTATTCACTAGGTGAGCTAAATAATGCTAACTGGTCATTAAATACCTATATGCCATTTTTTTCGCGTTATGAGGAAATATATAATCGAATTTTATGCTAAGCATTGACTTTAGGTTGTGTATTGGAGCAATATGTGTAATTTTTAAATTCAGCTGCTTTAGTAGCACTTGTGCAAATACTATTTGCGGGTTGTGTAGTCGCGACAAATGAGCTTCGAAAAATAAAGTCGATTCTTGAATGAAAGCGTAAATTGAGAGTCTTTGTGTAAACTGTATATTTTTAAGAATGCTTGCACAGTAAGAATTTTAAACCTGTTTAGCAGAGAAGGTAGGCGAGCTTCCATATACAACACGGTATTTGCAACAAAATTGGTAGACCCAGACAAAAACGCAACGCTTCTCTTTCCAGCAGTATTAGGGGTCTCATTTTATAAGCTGCGCTCCCAGAAAATATTACACATCCAAATTCATCATGATGGGCCGCACATAAAGTTTATATATCAATAATAGCACATCTCTTCTTAATCCCGTTTACGGTTTGCAAGTTCCGTAGCCCCCCATGGCCCGTGTTTGCCTTGGAGTACACATCATCAATGTGACTTCTCCAATTTAATGTGTCATTATATATGATGCACAATATTTAAGAGAATTCACCTGCGGAATGAGCTCATTACTGTACATTACCGATGTTGATAGGCTGCAGAAAAGAAAATGAAGAAACACACTTTTCTTTACGTTCAGGGTCATATGAATATTTTTAAGCCATATTTCTATCATATTGAGATAATTTTGTAGACTCTGGTATATGATTGAAGGTCGGTATTACTTGAAAAGAAAGCAATATCGTCTGCGTACACATATAGCTGAATATCCTAGTGATGGAATGGAGCTTAAGAAAATGATAAATAATGAGTCCTCAGGCCGCACCAGACACGTCGTCTTCCTCTTTACCCCCCTGCACATACTACAGCCCGGCTCATACCGTAGCAATCCCCGGTTCACAGACGAAGCCCGATGGGCGAGTTTATATCACTGGAGGGATGAAACTTCTTGAGGCGAGCACGTGCACCAACTGCGTTCGATTTGACCGATGAGGGAGGTGTCGTCAAGCGTGCGACAACGTACGTCAAGTCAGTCAAGCGACCTACAATGACGTAGAGGCCTGTGTAATGCGGTGAAAAACTTCTGACGTAAACCAGGTTTTCGTTGGGGGGTCCACAACCACACGAATTCACCTTGGGGAATGAAATGACATCATGGCGTTGATCGTATCGTTGCTTGGAGCGATGTTGTGATGTGCCAGTGTTCGCAAGCGAGCAATTGGCGGGCTTCTTCAGCCCGGCACAATGTTTCGGCCACGGGACTCATCGGTATGGAGCTTAATGGGAGGATTTTATCAAGGGAGCTTCGTGATGATCGAGCGTAGAGCAGGTAGAAAGGCGTGAAGTCCGTGGTCTCGTGCTTCGCTGTATTGTATGCATATGTAATAAATGGTAAGATCTCATCCCAGTTTTTGTGAATGAACGCAACGTACATTGCGAGAATGTTAGAGTTCGATTGGGTGTTCTACAAGACCATTCGTCTGGAGATGGTATGAGGTCGAATGTCCGAACTGAGAAGAAGTGCAAAGGCGAAGCCAAGTATTACACAGTGTCCGCAATGAATTGGCGACCACGGTCACTGATGATTACTTGAGGTGGACCATGGCGAAGAACAACGGAGCGTAACAAGAAGGCAGTGACGCCATCAGGTAGAAGATGGTGTCGCAGCGGTTTCGGCGTATCTGGTAAGGTGGCGTCGCACACTATTACCCAGTGGTTGTTGTTCGAAGATCGCGGAAACGGACCCAATAGGTCGATTCACTTGCTGGAAGGCATAGTAGGTGATTCTACGGGATGAAGAAGGCCGCGCGGTGCATGGTAGGTCGTTTGTTGCACTGGCAATTCTCGCAGCTCGAGACGTATTATTTCGTAAAATCTCACGTTCGGGGGCCAGTTAAAACCGCTGCTGCACTCGATGCAGGGTGGCGAATGAACCCCAAGGTGTCCTGACGTTGGATCATCGTGCATAGTACGAGAACGTCGCATCGAAGACTTTGAGGTAAACGTAAATAACGTGCGCCGGTTGCTGAGTAATTCGTTTTGCACAACAGTCCACTACGAATGCGAAAGTGACCACTGCGTTTGAGATTCCGAGCTTCAACGAACAAAGGGTCTAAAGATAAATCATTCTATTGTTCTCGTTTGAAGATATTGGCGTCGGAAAACGTGGTGAGGCGCAGCAAAAGAAATGTCAAGGGTATCTGCACTGTCCTCCGTCGTGGTCATAGGTAGGCGGGAGAGGGCCCAATCAGCGTCCAATTGACGTCATCCACTTCTGTACGAATTGCTGAAGCCAAATTCTTGAAGGCGTAAAGCCCATCGAGGCAAGGCGGCCAGAAGGGTCTCGGAGGGTAATAAGCCAACATAATGAATGATGGTCTGTCAATGATGGTATGAAAGGACGACCGTAGAGGTAACATCGAAACTTCTGAATGGCGAATACAGCCGCTAAACATTCTTGCTCTGTCACCGTATAATTCATTTCAGCTTTGCTTAGAGATCGACTCGTATAAGCAACAACATGCTCTGCATTATCATGGCGCTGAACAAGCACACCTCCGATGCCCAATTCCACTTGCGTCACTGTGCACTTCTCTAGGAGCAGAAGGATCAACATGACGAAGAATAAGCTCAGAGTTAGTAGAAACTTGAGTTCAGAAAATGCGGCATCACAATCAGGTGTCCATTCCAATGGGCTATCTTTTCGAAACAAGCTCGTCGGGTACTACGTCGCGAATCGGTGCACGAAGCGGGCGAAAGTAGGGAACATAGCCCCCAAGAAGCTGCGAAGTTCCTCATGTCTGGGGTGGTTTGAATGTGCCGCCGACTGCTTCGATTTTGCGGGGGATCCGGCCTGACACCATTCTTGTCAACTATGTGACCGAGGACTAAGCTTGTCGTTCACCAAACCGGCACTTATTAGAGTTCAAATCAAGCCAGACTTTTCTACCATAGTCTAAAAGAAGGCTTAAACGGACGTTGTGCCCTTCAAATTTACGCCCAAAAATGACGACGTCATCCAGATAAGCTAAGCAACCTCCCATTTAAGACCACGAAGCACGGAGTCCATAAACCTTTCAAAAGTGGCGGGGGGGGGCGTTGCAAAGCCCAAACGGCATACATTGAATTGGTACCGTCCATCAGGCGTCACGAATGCGGTCTTCTTCTTGTCTTAAGGGGTAGCTAGGTTATCTGCCAATATCCTGATTTTAGGTCTATTGAAGAAAGGTACGAAGCCGAGTGTAAGCAGTCAATAACATCGTCAATCCTAGGCAGCGGATATACATCTTCTTTGGTCATGGCGTTGAGTCTTCTGT